>JAQZBX010053440.1:0-18888 GCA_029593785.1 Cabassous unicinctus | reverse complement strand
CCTTTGCCGTGTCGGGTGCCACGCTCACATTCCCAGGGTTAGGACGTGGGCACCTCTGGGAGGCCGTTTCCTGCCTGCCCCTGGACACCAGAGAGGGCGGTCCCCCAACGACCAGGCGGCACGGCTGGTGGTAAAAAGTCCCCTGATCGGCACGTTCCACATAGGCTGGAAGGAGCAAAGGGGTTAGAAACCCCGTGGGGCTGGGGAAGCCTGTTCCAGCTCCTAGCCACTGCTCACGGCCCTCCGCCGCCTCAGAGCCCCAGCGTCGCATCTCTCGGGCCCCGTTCCCATCACCACGTCTCCCTCTGACCAGGAAAGGGCCGCTACTCTGCCTACCAGAGCCTCCAAAACATCATGCTGACTTCAGGGTCCAGATAAGGAGAAGCCGAACCATGGGTCTGCCCAGACCTCGGCCTCGGAGGGTCACCCACAGGCTCCCCAGGCCCCACAGCCGGTGCTGCCTGTGGCTCCTGGGCTCCCACAGCCTCTGGCCGCCCTGGCTGCTCCCTGGAAGCCGTACGTCCTGGCATTCCCTGTGAGCAGGGACATCTCCAGGGCTCCCAGGGCTCCTCTGACCTCCAGCTTCCCAGGCTCAGCGGAGCTTTGCTGAGTCCCTTCTCCCTAAGCTACCATTCCTGTTCCAGCTCTGGGAGCTGCCTGGAGCTCCAGCTCGTCACTGCTGCCTTGGATCTGTTTCCTTGATTGCTGTTGGCTGTCTGACGCTGTGTTCTCTTGTGCTAAGCCAGCACGAGGAGCTTTGCCTCTTGTTCTTCTATCCTGTCTCCAGGTAACCAAGGCACCGCTGGACCTAGCGCTCTCCTTTCCTTGTCATCTAACCACAGCGCTTCCGGCTCTTCAAGGAGACCACAGCCCCAGACTCCCAGGAGCCCCTCCAGCCACCCATGCACAGTCACTCACTCAGAAAGCATTGTGGAGGCTGAGCCCAAGCCAAGCACTGTGCCATCCACAGGGAGATAGAGCAGGTGTCCAACAAACATCTGATAAATACATAATTACAAGCTGCGATGAGCTATTCGGGGCAATCAAAGGATGCTGGAGGAAAAATAAGAAGGGGCCTAATGCAGGCAGGGGCTAGAGGAATCTGAGGCACGCCTCTGGGGAGAAGCCAGCAAAGCGGAAAGCCGAAGCTTCCGCGTATGTCACCTGGGAAAGGAGAGGGGAAGCAAGTGCAAAGGCCCTGAAGGCAGAAAAGGCTGGTGCTCGACAGCGAGCAGCCGCGAGCTGGGGCTGGGGAGGCTGCGGCCAGGCCCCGCGGGCTCGGCAGCGGCTTCAGCGGTTTGGGTTTCACCCTGAGTGCAGGGACGCCATTGAGGGGTTCTGAGCCGAGGGCAGGGGGCATTACCTGATTTGCATTTCATAACAACCACAGGAGCTGATGCATGGAGAAGAGGCTCGTGAGGGAAGGAGTGACAGCAGGGCCCCTTCCTGTAACCCGAGAACAGCGTGCGGACCTTTGTGGCTGCCTTTTTCATCTGTTTTTATGCTGCTTTTGGGTAGTTTTGAGAATCTATCAAATCTATCAGGTTAAAAAAGTAAAAACAAGGGCAGAAGTAGTAACCCCCTTCCACTCAGACTGCCGGGGGTGCAATAAAGATTCTGAACCGTGTAACCGTCTTCTCTGACCCCGCGAATGGGTGGGAGCCAGTCTCTCTGACAGGCAAGGACCCAGGTGGGGTCTTCTGCTGAATGGACGATGGGCCAGAAGGATCCAATAAAGGCGGGAGCACAGGAAATCAGCGCAGCGGCACGTGCGCCTTTTAGATGGCGCAGCCACCAGCTCCTGAGCGCAACAGCTAGCTTGACAACAAAACGGGAGGAGAAACTGAAGGTGCAAGCCCTTTCCTTGCCAGTAATTTATGAATGTACACAGCATGGCTGGAAGCTGGCTTTGCCACAGGAAGTCTCTCCTCTGGGCTCTCCTGATCCCCCCACCTGAGCCACGGAGACCACTAGGACCTCAGTGACCACCAAATGCTTCTTAATCCTGGCTGCACATTAGAGCTTCCTGGAAAACACCCCTGCTTAAAGCATGGTATGTCCACACAATGAAATATCATTCGGCAATAAAAAAGAATGAAGTGGGGAGCAGATGTAGCTTGGTGGTTGAGCGCCTACCTCCCACCTACGAGGTTCAATCCCCGGTGCCTCCTGAAAAAAAAGAATGAAGTACTGATACATGCTACAACACAGATGAGCCTTGCAAACATGACGTTAAATGAAAGAAGCCAGTCACAAAAGACCACATATTTCATAGTTCCACTGATAAGAAATGTCCAGAATAGACAAACCTCTAGAAGTAGAAAGCAGACTGATAGTGTCTAGGGCTTGGGGGAGGGGGAATGAGGAGTGACCGCTGATGGGAATGTGGGTTTCTTTTTGGGTGACAGTTGCACAACTCTGTGACTATACTAAAACCCACTGAAACCTACCCTTCAAATGGGTGGGTTTTATGGTGTGTGAGTTCTATCTGAATAAAGCTGTGTGTTAGTCAGCCAAGGGGGTGTGATGCAAAGTGCCAGGAATCGCCTGGCTCTTATAAAGGGTATTTACTTGGGGTAGAAGCCTACAGTTACCAGGCCATAAAGCATTTAAGTTACTTCCCTTACCAAAGTCACTTGCCACATGTTGACGCGAGATGGCTGCGGACGTCTGCAAGGGTTCAGGCTTCCTCTTCCTCCCAAGGCTCCGGGGTCCCAGCTCCTTCCCATCTCAGCTGTAGACTCGCATAAGGCTCGTGCCTCTCCCTGGGGCCTGTTTCCTTCCGGGCTCAGCTGTTCAAGGCTCTGGTCTCTTCAGCTGCAAACTATCAGGCAAAAGTCTCGGCTCTCTCCCCGGGGCTCCAGCGTCCAAAACTAAACCCTCTGTGTTCTCCTCTGTGTGTTTACTTCCCTGTCTTTGACTGAGCATCAGTCTACACAGCCCACAGGGGAGGGAGGGGTGGGGACTCACACCAAGTTGCCCTAATGACATGGTCAAATAAAAGCCCTAATCTTGATTTAATCAAGTAAAAGTGAAACCTCTGAATCTAATACAATCTAATATGCCCAGAGGAACAGACCAGTGTACTAACACAATCCAGTATCTGTTTTTGGAATTCATAAACAATACCAAACTGCCACAAGCAGTTAAAATATTTCCATGCCTGTGCCCCACCCCACACCAATTTATTCGCAACGTCTGGGGGCTAGTGCCCCCCCAGATGGCTCCCTGTTTGCTCATTGTTTTTGCTCATTGTTTCTGCTCACTGTCTGCTCGTTGTGGGTTTTTTTGCTTGTTGTCTGCTTGTTATCTGTTTGTTTGTTTGTTTTTTCTTTAGGAGGCACCAGGAACCGAATACAGGACCTCTCATGTGGGAGGCAGGTGCTCAACTGCTTGAGCCATAGCCGCTTCCCCATATGTTGTGTTTATCTTTTTTTAAATTTTTCCTCCATGTTTTTAAAGCTCCCTGGGTGATTCAAATTAGCAGCTGAGGCTGAGAACCAGTGGTCTAACCTAACTCTCGACAGACAGCTGAGGACACTGCGGTCTGGACAGTTCCAGTGACGTCCTCAAGGTCACCTGGCAGAGTCAGGACTGAGACCCTGGTTTCTGCAGCCAGGGTGTTTCCAGCGGCCCCTATGCGCTCAGCGCCCTGGTTGAGCGCAGCACTCCTGGACTGTTGTCTTCCCGGCACTCCAGAAGAGGCGGTGCTGGCTCCCTGGTCCCCACAGTGTCTCTTCAATCAGCTCCTCCCCCACGCTGCCCTCCTTGCCAGTTTCTCTATTCTAAACCCATGCTGCCTCCTCTGCTCCACAGCTGGTTCCACGTCCTCTCACGTCATTCGCACTGCACAGCTCCCACCTGTCTGGAGGCCAGCCTGTCTGCTCAGCTGTCCTATTTCTCACCCATTATGAATCTCCACGTGCACGTGTCCACATTTACATAGACACACAGAACAGTTTCCGTCTTGGGCTGAAAAGTCCTGTCCGTTAAGTCTTTACAGTCAGAGAGAGAATCTGTCCATCGCAGGCACAGGGGCCTTAGGGAAGCTGGTGTGCCTTGCTGAGATTAATAATCCCGTTTTCAGTTAGACGGCTGCTGAAGCCTGGAGGCCTCCTGCACACACATTCCTATCCAGGGCGAGGGTGTAAGAAGCCGCATCTGATGTCACTGCCAGGGATGACCACTGTTAGGAGACGAGAAACATGTTGTAAGCAGGCCTCTATCAGATACTTTAAAAGGAAAAATGAAAGGCAAAATGGAACACTTTCCAAGACAGGATTTTTAAAAAAGTTTAAAATGTAAGCCAAATTTGTTCAGAGAAATGCTTGGAGTTTTATGTTTCCTAGGCAATAAGACATTTGTAATATTTTCCCCTCTGGGGAAAGGAATTATATTTATTTACATCTGTATCCTTTCTCCCCTTTTAGACTTTAAATTTTTAAATGCCAAGAGTTTTCTTGTTCATCTTCGTTCATCTTTACTACCCCCCCGGAACCCAGCCCAGCGTCAAAGCTCAGCAAGCGGGTCTTGAACAAAGCCTAGAGCAGAGGTTCTCAAATGGACCCGGGGGAGTGGCGGGTGGAGTTTGAAATGGCATAGTCAATATATTTATTGCTGTTTCATTACAAAGTACATTCACACAACGAATATTTATTAAGCACCTACTATGTGCTACATACTGATGTGTGCTAAGGCCAATTGTGTAACAAAACTGACAAAAGTCCCTGCCTGGCCTGCAGATGTTTCCAGTGGACAGAAGGTAACCCTCCCCATGTAGAGTGACGGATGTGAGGACCCCAGGTGAGTCTGGGGAGTCAGATGGAAGCACAGATGCTCGTGCCACGTCTCACGCTCTGCTCACGGCTCCCCTGGCCTCTGCTGACGGAGGCGACTGGAAAATGGGAAGGGAACAGTGTTCTCAGAGCTGCATGGCCCCTGAAGCCTGCGTCCCACCCCCACATATCTTATGTCCTCTGATCTCCCAAGCCTGGGGAACAGGTGGCACGAGGACCCATGGTTTGCTCACCATCGCACAGCAGGTAAGATGCAGAGCGAGGAGTCAATTCCCCAGAGCATCAGAGCCCTGTGTCTTCACCTTATCAGTCTCCCAGGGAAGCCAGGAAGCTGGGCGTGGGGGTGGAGTCATCTTATGGTCCAGTTTATGTGTGATTTATGGACCGTAAATAAGAGAGATGCAGAGGAGGCAGAGGAAGCACCCTGGGCCCGAGTGCTGCGGCTTATGGCAGTGGGCCCGGCATAATTGCCATGGGTGCCCCTTGTCACTCCCCAGTGTCACGGTTTGCTCCCGTCCGCTACCCAAGGCAGCTGAAGCCAGAAGTAGGGAGCGAACGGAGGGGGAGCAAGGAGAGCCGCCTTCCCTCACACGGCCGGTCAGACCCACGCTTTCAGGTGGCTGAAGCTCGGGCTTTGAAACGAGACTCTTCCAATACCTGAAAAGCTTGGGACTCTGTGGCCAGGAAAATTAGAGGCCCTGCCCAAGAGACTGTCCAGGAATGAAGAAAGAAATCTGACAATATACTTGAAAGCTGTGATAGAAACAAATAATTATAAAGTTGTTTCCAATCATAGAAAAAGAACCAAGAGTCCCGGTTTGGATAAATTCCCTGGCTCCCCAGGCTCTCCAGCATGCACGTGTTACTGGGATCCCAGCAACAATACCAATCCCCAGCCTCCTTAATGGAGGATATCTGATTTTTGTGGAATCGCCTCCGCGTACTCAGGGTTTGCTTTACACGTGAAGGAAGAGGCTCCTGCGTTCTTTTGCCCCGGGCCCTGGTAGTTTATCGCCCATGAAGCTTTTTGAGCGCTGTGACTTGCCACTGTCGGCCGTGTTCCCTGAAGCAGAGGAGACAGCCCCTGTCCCTGCCTCCCCGCGTCACATCTTAGTTCCTGGACAGTAAGTACTGAAGCTCGAGCCCGGGTCCCAGGTGAAGCAGGTCCTTCCGTTTCTGCCTGCCGAGCTTCTCTCCAAAGACACACGTCCCCAAAGATGGTCCAGAGGTACCTGTGTCTGTGGTAGGTAGTGTTTGTCGCTTGAGTTCTGGGGGAGAGAACTCAACCTCCCCCCCCACACACTTCAACCAAAAGCCTGTCTTTCCTGTCGTCCTGCTTGCTTGCACGAGACAATCCCAGCCGAGGTTACTGCCACATTGGCTTTAACCGGCAGACAAGGGGAAGCCGCTGGAGGGCTTTGAGCAGAGAAGAAGTGCCATCGTTAGGAAGATTCACCTTGGCAGCAGTTCCCCAAATGGATGGGATGGGAGGGAAACTTCCTGCCTCTGTCTCCCGAGGTTCAGTTCGGGATGGCGGCACACTGCTGCCACCTGGTGGCGGCAGCCTCAGCTGCAGAGCAGTTTCCCAAGAGCTGACCGAGCCTCTTTGGGAAAGCAAATCTGCAGAACAGAAAGCCCCCCCGTTTTAGCGCTTCCGGGAAAGCACCTGTCTATGCGGACCAGGCCGAAGAGAACAAAGGTTCGGGGAGGTAGCAGTGCTAGAGACTCTAGCACTGACCTGGGCCTCCACCGCTTCCCTCCACAGATGGCTGGTTTATTAATTACTATTATGAGGTCCTTGAGTTACTTCAGTAATAAAACCTTCCCCGGCTCTACCGCCTCCCACCCCGCCCCTGCCTCAAAATCTGCCCACAACAGGTTGGCAAGCCAGCAGCTCTGCCACGATAAAGGTGTGTGTGCTGGCTCCCGCCTAAAGCTGCCTTTGAGACATCCCTGGCAGACCCCACCACTGCAGAGGAAAGCAGAGCCCCCTCTAGGAGAGCGGTAGAACATGGGCCCAGGGGGGCACGGCAGCCAGGCTGCTGTCCCCCAGCACGCAGCTTCTTCCAAGTTCTTCCCTATCGGCCCAGTCGTTTACAACGCAAACCAGGAAGTTAGTACAAAATAGGGAAAACTAGAAATTGAAATAAAGCCATTCAAGAACGAGGACTAGACCTCAACCTTCGAGTCCCAGATTCTTTCTGCCAGAATCCACTTAATTCCGTACTCAAGTGGAATAATGCATAATTGGTTTCTCCCTTCTTCTCAACAGGAGTGAATAATTCCTTCTCCTTCCTCTCTTGGGTCACTGCGTCGTGGGAAGGTCATTGTGGCTAAATAACCCTTGCCGTGAACCCTGCCTCCTTCCTAGTGTGTAACGTTTTCTTAAGAAAGTTTCTCAGTATAGACAAAGGAGGACATGCATCTGAGTCTCTGACAACAACCATCCTGATTTGCGTAAGGAGGAAGGAAAAGCTGGTTTACTCAATTTTTGAAGCAACCGTGTGAGGTTTGTATGGTTGTGTATATGTTAAAGGTGATGAAATAGGTGCTCGGAGAGCTTTGCCCAAGAACACACAGCTATAAAGTGAAAACACTGGGACCTAAACTCCTGTGGTTGTCTGACTCCAAACCCAGTTTGCTTTCTACAGCACCTTTCAGAATTACAGAACGTAAATCCAGGATGAGGAGGCCCAAAGGGTTAAAGGAGGCAGTGGGAGCCTGCGGGTAAAAGGAAAATAGGTTCTGTCCTTGGACCTTGTTTGAGTTTGCTAGGCTGCCGAAAGCTGATACCGCGGAGCATGCTGGCTTTTAACAATGGGGATGTGTTAGCTCACAAGCTTACAGTTCTGAGGCTGAGAAAAATGTCCAAATCAAGGCATCACCAAGGCAATGCTTTCTTCCCAAAGACCAGCTGCCAGGCAATCATTGGCTCCTCTGCCACATGGCAGGCACATGGCGGCATCTGCTGGTCTCTCCCTTCTCTTCTGGGTTTCACTGCTTTCAGCTTCTGGCTTCCATGGCTTTCTGTCTCTTTGTCTGACTCCAGTAAGAGGATTAAGACCCACCCTGAACGAGGTGGGTGACACCTCAAGTTAAGATCCTCCTCACCAAAAGACCCTACTTATAATAGGTCCACACCCACAGGAATGGATTAACTTTAAGAACATGATTTTCTGGGGTCCATAAGGCTTCAAACCCTCACAGACCTGCAGACAAAGATAAGTTGGGGATAGGACAGGGGGCAGGAGGAGAGGTTCTGGGGAAAAGGAAAGCCTAGGTCCAGGGAAGGGGCTTGGCCAGCAAACAGGAGGCCAATGATGAAGTACGGGCAGGAGTAGCCATTGCCCATCTCATTCTTACCAACAATCCTATGGAGTCAGTATATCATATCCATTTTACAGACAATGAAACTAAGATTTAACATGGGGAGAGGACTTGCCCCAAAGTCAAAAGACTAGAAGGAGGCAGGAGCAGAATTGAGCACAATGGCAAGAAATCATGCCGCAGAGGACTTTATGAAAAGCCAGTATCGCTGCTATCAATATCCCCAACAGCTGCCTCCTTTGTTCTCCCTTCCCTGCCTCCTCCCTCACCAGTCTACCCTCTTTTCTGTTTGTCTTTATTTAATCATGGGTAGCATAGCAGAGCCAGGGGACCTTCAGGCCTCCCTCCTTGAGACTGAATAGCATGTCATGCCTCAGTTTCTCCTTCCATTCAAGCCACAGTATTTGCACTAGAATCAATCTTCATTTTCTGTAATTGGCTTCCAAGAGAGTTGAGCCGACCGGCTTTGGGTGATTTGCCTTTAAGCTGACTCCGAGCTTTCTTTTCCCTTCCCCTCCCTCCTCAGAGGCGTCGGTGTGTCTGGGGACCGAGCCACGTGGCGGCTCAGGGGACATGGAGAAGGTGGCAGTGGTGGTGGAAGGAGAGTGTCTCAATGGGGGCATGTGCTGCCCAGCCGAGGAGGAGGAGGCGGCCTATAGGGTGGAGATTGGTTCCATTGAGCAAGTAAGTTAAAACAGGTAGGAAAATGCTCTGAGGATAATGGGGGCCAGGTTTCTCACTGTTGGCTAATTGACAGGAGTGAAAGAAAAGGGCAGGATGGAAGAAACTTGAGGCATTGGATTATAAGAGGAGATAGAGTCTGACCTCATTATCTGTCTGTATATGTATGTGTGTGTATGTGAGTGCACAACCGTATGTATGGGGGTATATACACACACATATATATACACACAGACAAACCTAGCTCTGTCAGCTCAGAAGCCCAGAAGCAAGGCATCCCAGTAGCTATGAGCATGTGGACTATCTAAATTTGGTATCTAAATACCACTCTCCACTAAAAGAAACCAGTTAAAGGCTGATTCCAGGGATGGGACAAGGAAAGTACAAGATGAGCCTGGAATATCTTGTGCCAGAAGGTAAGAAGGTGCTTAAAGATAGATGGGGTCGTGTGGAAAGGACGCAGGGGCCAGCTTGAAGGAGAGTCCGCTGGCCAAACCTGGGACAATCTGAACATCAAAATAAATAATGATCATAACAGATTTCAATCTGTTAGATAAAATAGGAATCCTTACTGATGAAATAGCAATGATTTATTCAATAAAATCAGCAATGGATGCCAGGGCTGATGGGCGGAGGTTGACGAGAAATAGGATGCTGCCATGAATTTCAGAAAATCTCTCCCACAAAATACTTATCAGTCCCGAAGGGGAACATGGTGACTTTATGGGGGAGAAATCTGGAAGTCACTAACAAGACCGAGTGACCAAGGCTAACATCACCAGTGGTGGACCAGGGTGACAATGGGGGCCTCTTCTAATGGGACGCCACAGGAAGCCCAGCATTGTGTCAGCGGTCTTCCTGCCAAGAAGCATAGTGAAGTCTGACCTTAAGAAAACATCCTCCAGAATGAAAGGCCAGTGTTTTTTAAACTGAAGGGCATGTTTCCACTGTAATATTATTAATGACATAATCCTCTGATGCCCAGAGGACGTTTTTGAACACAAACTCTGATTTTCCTATCTCAGTCTAAGGATTCTCTCAGGTATTCTGACTGATGGGTGTTTAAAAATGCATTTTACCTTTTAACAATAGGATAAGGCTACTTCAGTCAAAGTTCAGTACATTTTATTATATATTGGGCATTGTGTGTGTGTGTGTGTTACATGGTAAAGTGTTGACACTGAGAATGTATTTTTATTAGCTGAATCTTCTCTATTACTTCCATCTCCATCCCTACCCCATTCTACCCTTGCCCTGAAAAAAAAAAGAGCAAAAACAAAAACCCAAGAGTTGCTGTAGCTCCGAGACTCTCTGTTTGGCTTCCAGCTGTGGTCTTCTGAGGGCTTCTAATGCTGGATGCTCTTTATGTCCCCAAAACTCAGGCCGGTTAATCCTCAAAATCTAGCACAACATGCCGTCACCCCTCCAAGTTCTTCACAAGACCCCAGTCCATCTCTCGCTCCCTTTCAATCCAATTATTCTTGCACATTTACTGTTTCCTTTGGTCTCATTTTATTTTTTGACCCATCCAGGTTTACTAAATACCTCGAATTAGGTAATAGGTTTCAATGTGCTCTTCCTCTTGTTGCTTCTAGATACAGTCTGCCCCTGCCCGGATCTTTTTTCTAATTTCCTCTTTTTTGCCACACCCTGACATGTATTTATTATATTGTATCCCTACCCTAAGGAATATTGCCTCATTGTTCTGAGAATGAAGGCAGATCCAGAGAAGAAATGAGCCTGGGTAGAAGTGGACGGGACCAGGTATAAAATTGTCCTGGGAAGAAGAAATATAAGGCCAATGTTTTGCGCACTCAGGCTGGAAAATAATTTTTTAATAAGATCTCAACTAGTCAAAAATAACAAACAAAATTTATAATATAATGCATAATTCCATATCCTTCAGTGTTTTTTGTTGTTGTTGTTGTTTTGGGGTGTTTGTTTTTTTCATTAAGCTTTTCTTTTTATTATGAAAAATCAAACCTATGCAAGAGAAGGGAGAATAAAACAATAAATCCCTCTAAGTCCATCATCCAGTTTTAATGATTGTCAAAATGTTGCCACTTACCTCAGAATGGTCCATTATTAAAAGTCTGCTATATGCTGTTTTTAAAACATGCATTGAGAGCCTTGGGTAGTGCTCTATGCATTATATTAGAAATTTTAGTTATTTTTGACTAATTGAGGTCCTGTTAAAAAATTATTTTCCAGTCTGTTAGAGAGCTCAAAAAATTGGATTTGATATGCAATAATTATATAGTGTAGAATTCTGTGTAAAATCTATTATAAAAGATTTTTAGAGACTATCAAATTCTAAAGTGTAAAGGAAGGGAGAAGTTGTCGGCTGAGCCGGAAGAACTGGAATGGGATCTGTGGCTCGGATGGCAGGGTGAACCGATGCTGATTTCCTCACCTGGAGAGGTGCACCCAAAAGTACACACTGAAGTAGTTGGGGGTGACAGGGTGCTGTGATTGCAGCGGCTCTCAAAGGGCTCAGGAAACGATGACGGGGGGTCAAGAGTTTTTTGTGTACTGTTCTTACAACTTTTCTATACATGTGAAATTACTTCAAAACAGATCGTTTTTAAAAAGCTTGCTTTTGAAATTATTTTATGGAGGAAACACACAGGAGAGAATAAGACAAGGATTTAAAGTTTGCGCCTCCACGGGCTCTGCCCTTTTCCTGCCTCTGGTCCGTGGGTCTCTGCAGATTTGGAGTCGTCCTCCTAGGCTGGTAGGAACAAGCGGGAACTCCCTTCCTCTTGTCCCTACACTTTGTCTTTTCTCATTTCCTTCAAATATTATTCAAATATATATTTGAAGCCTCTTCAGGAGCTTCAAATATTATTTGGAGGTCAACAATGTGCATTTAATAGGGAACTGATTTAGAATTTGATCCTGGTTGTGAGGGATCTGAAGCCCCGGGTAGGTGTGGAGGTAGAGGGGTCTGTCCCTTCCCCAGAGCCCAGAACCCACTGTGGCCTGGGGCCCCTGCTCTGGGTAAGTCAGCAAGAACTGCCCACCGTCCCACCTGCTGGAAGCCTTCCACCTTTTTTTTTAAAGGCGGTACCAGGGATTGAACCAGGGGCCTTAAACATGGGAAGCAGGTGCTCAACCACTGAGCTACACCCTCTCCCCTGATTTTTTTAATTTGACTTTAGACTTATGTTTGGCCTTCTCACTCCTGCTTTGTCTTTCCTGATTTTTTTTTTTTTGAATGCCTATTAAAGAAGGTAAAACGCACTTCCTTTTTGTCCGTTACGATTACTTCTGATCTCAATTTTAAATCTCTCTCCCATGTTTTTAGCTTTTAATTTAGCTAATGAAAGGATTTCACCTTTTGTTCCTTCTATTTTAAATCTACATTTTCTCTCTTGGCAATTTTCTTTGCCTTTTTCACATTCCGTGGGTCATCTAACAATTTTATTTTATAAACTTCCCTGTGTTTTTATTTCCCTTCTATTTACTTTTATTGTAATTTCTCAAGCTGCCATGCCCCTTTATTACCTTACCCTAATTTTCTTTCTTCCCCTTTTTCTCCTCTTCTCACAGAACGGTTGGCTTTTACGGTGGCTCTAAAGAAGTGTGGTCCCAGCGCTGCTGCAGGGGAGTGAGCTGAGCGTGCGGAGGGCGCCTTCTCCAGCTCCCCAAAGCCCCCGGAAGCCCCCGGCTGCTCCCACAGTAGTTCCCCAGCCTGCTGAAGGGGGCGCTCACGGGCTCCTTGCCCTGGGTTAGGAGAGCTCATCTGTGATTCTCCCCGAAATACTGTTTGTATCTCACATAATCCATTCCTTCTACGAGGAACTTTGAGTTTTAAAGTGTGTGGTCCTCTATACCTAGCCAAATTTTATTGAGTGAGCTGTGCCCGTGACGCCGTTTGTGCCATGAGCAGAAGGACGCGGTCAAGGAGGTCCCAGCGCCTGCCCCGCTGACCTGCTCAGTCCTGAGCCTTGGAGACCCTCAGTTGTCAGGCCCTGGGCAAGACTTGCTTTCTTGTTTCTAATCTGCTTATTTCCAAGCTGAGCCGCCTTCCTGCCAGGCAGGCTATAGAAGCATCTTTGGGTGTGTGGCTTTCACGGGCTCCCTTATCTCCTTATGACAGTCCTGGAAAAACTGGCCAATATGGAGATGATTCTGACTTGACTTTTAAATAACAACACTTGCTTCTCTGCTGAGTGAATCTCTACCTCAGGCTCCATTCTATGCATTCCAGATGAAGAGGCGGCCTGTTTTCTCTCCAGGCCGCCTTCTCTCATCTCCTACCCCTAAACCTCTCTCTTACCCCCCTGACTCTCCTCTGCCACCTCCACCCGGCCCCCAAAGCCACAGTGTCACTCTCTCCAAGAGGTGATATTGGTTCTGCTTTACCATCTTGGCTGATGGGGGGCCAAGGGGGAGGCATAGGGGAGAGTTTCAGAGACTTCTTCTTTGCCTTCTTAACTACAATAGCTCTTAACCCAAAGGCCAAAAAAAAAAAAACCAACAAGGGGTGAAGCCAACCACCAAGTATGTCCTCTACAACTACACACTCAGGTTCTGGGGAAATGATGAGTTGGTCAGTGGCCCCAGTGGACTCACTGTGACCTCACTTACCACCAGCTGAGAGGTCCTCATTGCCAACAGGCAACTCAGCTGTGGAATCCCATCCCAGCATCTACTTTCTTGGAATAGTCCCAGTATTAAAGTTACAGCTTCGTTCCCTAGGAAACAGACTCAGAGATGGAGATTAGCATGCAGGAATCTTATTAGAGAGCATTGTTGGGATTAACACCCAAAGGAAGGGAAGGAGATGCCTAGACAGAGAAGTTGGACTGTGCTGCAGTCTCAACAAAGGCCTCAGCTGACCCCAGGGTTGCTCTGATGCTAGGCTGGCCCTTCAGAGTTGTCATGATTTGAGGCAGAGGGTCTGAGCCTTTATACCCTGCATTGAATAGTCATTGGATACAGGCTGCCCCCCCGGAAGAGGAAATTGAAGCCAAGAGCAATTTCTGGAGAGGGCTGACAGCAGAAGGTTCTCAGCCAGCAGCCTTCCCAGAGACCATCAGCTCTACAGGGGGCCCTGGATGGTGTGCCATCCCATCCTACACCTTGCAATCTGGACATGATTTATCCTAACGTGCTCATTCCCCCATCAAGGTACATGCTGTCTACTCGGACCTATGGGCTTTCATGATTATTTAACTTGTATGTACATTGCATACTCCATGGCAGAATTATTTAACCTTACGACCTTGAATACCAGGATTTGCTGTGGGCACAAAAGGTAGAGAATGGAAATAGAAACATCACTTTCTCTTGGGTCATTTTTCTAGAGGCAGATACACTAACCAAAACGGAATATTTCTCACCCTTATTAAAGAACAGGATCTGGAAGTTCAGGATAGAGAAGACTGACCATTTTGCTTAGAAGTACTTGACAGGGGTTGTTGTACAGCCCTACCCAACCCAGGATTCTGGCGCCAGCTGCAAGAAGAACGATGTAGTGCTTCACCTTTGTGGATATGCTATATTAGGTCTAGCTTTTCACCTTTGTAGATATGCTAATCACTTACCACTGGAGGTTCTGGTAGTAGGTGAAAAGTAAAGGAAACCACCCTTCGACCATTCTTAGAACAGCTTTGTGGGGACAGTCAGGTCCTTCTGGACACAGAGGGCTTATTCTCATAGACAGCATTTATTTGAAAGCACTGCTCAATACAGGAGAATCCTTGGCTAGGCTCTGAAAACTTTTTTCCACCGGAAGTCTTTGCCACAATGGAATTTGACCTATGTTCTCATGGCCATTGATCCAAGTGACAAAGTTGTTGGGTTTCTCTTGTGCTAGGCTTTCTCAGGTGAAAATAAAAAGGAACAGACTCAAGTTCAGCCTAAACACAGGGCTGTGAGGCCAGTAGAGGTCGTTTTGACCTCTGTTCTAGTTTCCTTGTTGCCAAAGCAAATGCCATGCAGTGAGTTGGCTTAAACAATGGGCATTTATTGGCTCACTGATTTGAGGCTAGGAGAAGTCCAAAATCAAGGCAAAAATCAAGAAAGGTGATGCTTTCTTCCGGAAGACTGTGCTTTCTGAGGCTGGTGCCGCCAATCAATGGTTGCTTCTTGGCAATTCTGTCACATGGCAATGCACATGGCAGTCTCTCCTGGCTCTCCTTTCTCTTCTGAGTTCCCACTACTTTCAGCTTCTGGCTGCTCCCTGTCGCTTTCTCTCTCTTGGTCTGAAATTCATTCCGCTTGTAAAGGACTCCAGTAATAGGATTAAGACCCATTTGCATTTGGTTGGACCACACCTTAACTGAAGTAACCTCATCAGAACGTCCTGTTTACAAGGGTTCACACCAACACGAATGGATTCAGTTTAAGGACATGTTTTTTTCTGGGGTACGTAGCTCCAAACCACCACGACCTCCAAGACTGAAATGATGAGTGTTTTGGGAGCTACGGTAAGTTCTTGATCTACAGGAATTCTCGTGTGTGCGCCAGGCATGCTCAGTTAACATCAGCCTGTGGCTAGGTAGGAGAGTCTAAACAAGAGGCCAAAGTTTGTGGGGGTCAGTGTGTGTGTGTCCACCTTGCTTTTAAAGCAAAAAAAAAAAAAAAATCAAATTTTCAATTAAATTTTATTATAAACCTAAAAATTATAATAAAGTGTTTGAGTTTATCTTGTTCTCCCCACCCCCCCAATGTTTTTAACAGTTAAAGAATATTGGTTTTTAGGGCTAAAGAAAATGGAGGCCCAGGTCTTGAGTTGAACATAGGCCCCATCTACACATTGTTATGCCTCTGAGGCACAGAAGCAGATGTATTTTAGAGCAGCAAGATTCAGCAAAATAAAAATACAGATGCCTAGTTAGATTTTAATTTCAGATAAACAATGCATACATTTTTAGTATGATTGTGTCTCAAGTATTGCATGGCATCCTGTATTTTATTGGACAACCCTATTGCAGTTTCTAGTGAAAACTGGCTAGGCAAGGGGAACCAGCAATATGGCCACTTGTGACAATATGGCCGCCTGTGGCGACAAGATGGCCGCCTGTGGCAACAAGATGGCCGCCTGTGGCAACAAGAGAGAGGTAAATTAGCCCAAAGAACTCTAGCAGGAGAAGTAACAAAGGGGAAGCTAAAACTCAGACATCCAGGCCCTATAAAATAAAAAGAAATTTTAAATGGAGCCTAAATGCCATAGTAGCCAATAGAACTGGCTTAGTAGACAACTGAGACAAAGTGAACAAGTCCAGGTTTGCATTCAAGTAGTAGTAGGGGGTGAGGAACAATGGCTGTTGTTTGTTCATGTCCAGTGAAAAAGGTTGGGCACGCCTCCATTGTGATTAACTTGCTCTCTGTGGGGAGGCCTGGCAGAAAGATCCATTGGCTATGGTCACTGGCAGCCCTTTGTGGGGCCTTGTGCCCTGTAGGTCAATGCCAAAAGGCGAGTTCCCACACGTCTTGCAGGGCCACAGTGCTGTCTCAACATGCCCCTCCAGGTAATGAGGTGGGCTTATCCTACAAAGCTACGCTAATTAAAGCAGTGTAGGACAGTGGCAGGGTTGACAGATCAAAGACACAGTATGAAAAGTTTCTCTCTCTGTGATATAATACTATGATCAAAGTAAAGCATACAGTGTTCAGTGCAAAATAGTGAGACAGTTGGCTTACTATTTGGGGGGAAATTATCAAGGTCAATGAATCTTTCCTTTGACAGGGATTCAGATAACTCTCTTTTCATTCAGTCTTCTGAATAGTCAAAGCAGCTATCCTTCTCAGAAAATGAACTCTAAACTGTTGTTTGGGTTCTGAAAGTGATTTCTAAGGGGCTTACCTTCCCTGAATTTTTTCTTGCCCTAGTGCAGGGTTAGCCCATGCTTGATGCTTCATAAGCATAGATCTGGCTTAATGAGATGGGTAGATGAGGGGGGAAATATCAAAGAGACATCAAGAAATGGCAGCGCTGAAGAAAACAGTAATAAAATTCAACCTACAAATCTCGTGGGGGAAAAAAAACCTTAAACTTGCCTTCCAAGGTCAATATTTAGACCGATGTATATTTAAACACATAAGGGTGTCCTTGATTTCTAAGCCCCTGAAAAGGTTCGATGGTATCCCTACCTCTAGATATGATCTGACAAATTTCTAATGAGGAAATGAATATAAAATTGTTTTTCAAAAAATTATCTCTTACACCTTAGCTTTGGTTGCTTTGCATATCCTCATCACACTATCACAATTAGGAGGTACTGTGGATTGAACCCGGGACCTTGTACATGTGAAGCAGGAGCTCAAACACTGAACCACACCTGCTCGCAACATTTAATCATAGACATTCAATGGATAAAAGAATGTGGGATCTGAATCAAGAAGACATAAGCTACATGACCTTGGGCAAGTCACCACCGTTTCCTTGGCTCCCGTCTCTCCCAGTGACTGGGCGAGGAACCAGGTGGTCCCTGAGGTTGCCCTAACGCGTGATTCTGTGATTCTGCCATCACTGAAAGCGCGTTGCCTGATGGCCCAGTCTACATTCAGGGGAGACTGCTCAATCTCATTTTCATTAACATCTCTGGGTAATATTTCTAATCTGGGAAAACAAAAACAGAACAAAAACCCTAATAGAAATGACTTTGAACCCTCCCTCTTCCTTCTCTGGATTTTCTCTGTCCCCAGATCTTCAAAAAGACCAGAGGCAACGTTTGTACAAAGCCATAGCTCTTAAAATAACCACAAAGGTCGTCTTCCCTTTTCCTCTTGCAGTGAGGCCCACTGAACTGGTTTGCCCAGCTTTGGAATTATTAGCAAATTCTTTTTTTAAAATTTGATTGCAGACTATCATCTATATGTGAATATACATAAACAATAAGTGTACAGTAAAAGTTGTGAACTTATAAAACAAACATGCATATCATCCTACAGGGCTCCCACACATCTCCCCACCACCAACACCTTGCACTGTTGTGAAACATTTGTTACAAACTAAGAAAGAGCATCGTCAAAATATTACTACAAACTGTAGCCCAAGTCTTACATTTGTCCTGTTATCCCCCAACCCATCCCATTATTAACACCCTTTATTAGTATTATACATTTGTTCATGAGAGAACATTCTTATATTTATCCTGTTAACCACGGTCCATCATGCACCAGATTCACTGTGTTACACAGTCCCAGGGTTTGTACAGTCCATTCAAAGTGTGCACTCAGTGGTTTTCATTTTCATCACAGAGTTGTGCTGTCATCACCTCAGTCCATTTTAGAACGTTTTCATTACTCCCAAAGGAAAAATCCATGTCCCCTTATAGACCCCCTGTTGTTTTCCCTTAGAACCGATATATCTTCTTTGACATTGCTGCAAAAATATTACAATATTACTGTTAACTATCATCCATAAGTTACATTAGTTGTAATTTTCACATGTATCACCATATCCTTAACAGTCTGTAAAAGAAGAACATTCTTATATTTATACTATATAATGAAACTTCCAACCATCACTGAAATCACTATGCAATACAGTCCCTAGATTATTCTCTAATTTTTTAATGTCTTTTGAGAAGACATCCAAAGCGTGGACAGACTGGGGGGAGTGTAGAAAATATCCAGTGTATGAGCCCTGTGGTAAACAGAACAACCATTAGCAAGTGAACCATTCAAAAACTCATGAGTCAGAGGGGACAGACAACTAGAAAAAAACATATACTTTATTCAAACCATTTCCTTGGTGGCTTTGGAAAAAAGGTATTTGTTTTCTGGTTGGAGAACATACCAGAGCTGTGAATCAACCCTGACCAAAGCGGACCAGTCAGACTTTCAGGAGGGAAAGAACAATTCAGGTTGGTTGGTAAATGAGGAGTCACACTGAGCCGGCTTCCAGAAATCTAATCGAAGCAGCTCTCCTGCACCACAGAAAATGTGAATTGTCATCACCGTTTTCTTTTGCCTTTTTAAAAAAATAAATCCCTTCTGGAGGAATTCTGGGAAAGCTTCAAAGTTGAGCAAAGTATGATCCCTGTGCATCAATTTCCACATCTAAAAAAGTGGTGAGGATTAAATATTCTAATATAGGCAAAGTACTGAGATCAGTGCCTGGAATAAA
>JAQZBX010053439.1:0-18892 GCA_029593785.1 Cabassous unicinctus | reverse complement strand
TTAAAATGCAAATGGAGCAGTTATTAATTCCCATATCAGTTTACTTTCCTCATAGTAATAATAACAAAGATAGACCATGAATAATTAGGGCTTTTTGCAGGGGTAGAGGTATAGTGGTGGAAAGAGTAAAGTGGGAACTTAGGGGAAAGTGTCTTGGGATAGGAGTCCAAGGTAGCAAATGTCACAGGAATACTGGTGGTATGATATGGAATGGAGAAAGAGAGTTCACAAGAAAGTGGGAGGAGATTCCGGCATTAACTGTGCATGCTTGGTAAGTTTTGTCTTTTGCTGCTTTGGTCCTAGAAACTGCTTCCAGAACACAAAGGGTCAACCTACTACCTTGTAGGAACAGTGCTGTACATGTCTAGGTGGTGCCAACAGAAATCAGGGTCTCACTGTATCAGAGGATAGAAAGAAGCTGTCAGTGTCAGTTCCTAGGGAAGTTCCCTTGTAAGCTCAAGGTCCAGACCAAAGGCTGGGGATGTAGTCAGGTTACCATTCTGAGACAACAAAGATTTCAAATTGGAAGATTGTGTGAGTCTAGGCAAAGAAATGTAGAGATGGTGAACTAGGCTTAAGAAGTTTGAGATCAAGTCCATAATAACAAAATTAACAACTAACATTTTTTTGTAACTCTTAAATACGTAAAGGGTTTTTGGTACTTTTTAAATATTTTGCCTGGATCATATCATTAAATCGTTCTAACAGCCCTGTGAGTTAAGTACCATTATTATTTCCGTTTAATATATGAGAAGTCTGAGGCTCAAGGCTATACATAAGAAGTAGAGCTGGGACCAGAACCTAGGCTGTGTCTGACACTAGAGCATATACTTAACTCCATGCTGCTGTCTCAGTATAATGTTGAATGAATAAGAATGATTATGGCCCAGGGCTGACTGCAATCTACCATCAGAGAACAGTTTGAGGTTTTAAATGCAATTATATTCTTCTATCAGGGCTGAGCCCTTGCCCACGTTGTCTAAAATAATGGCAGTTGGAGCAGATGAAGTTTTTGAGAGCTTAGAGTTTATGCAGTTTGAGATCCTCTTTAAGAGAAGTAATGCAAAAATGTTTCCTTTGAACATTTTACAAAAAAAAAAAAAAAAAATGTCCCTATAAATGCATAGCCAGGGTCCCTCCCAGGACCTTGGAAAGGGCTCATGTGGGTGGGGGACCCTGAAGATTAAGCTGTCTTAGTGGCACTTGGATTCTGGCTACGTGTCTTAGGATCACATAATTTTGCTGTAATTTGTAAGTCCTTTAATATCTGTCTCCTCACCTACTCCTTAAGTAAAGAGAATATGTATATTTTATTGACACATGGTAGGTGCCTCTTTGTGTTTCAGAATTCTAGACTGAACTTTATTTATTTATTTATTTTTTCCATCTGTTAATATCATCTTTCTCAGATCCCGTGGAGATGTAGCATTAAGGGTCCAGAAGGACACCAGAAACACTCTAGGTCTTTCAAACAAAGGGAAGTTAATGCAGGGAATTAGTTAGCCAGATAAGGGAAGTGCTGAGAAGCCAGACAGGAGATATGGAAGTACTGTTGTGATTAGCAAACAGCAGAAAGCTACAACCACCCTTAGGATAAAGAAAGGAGATGGGATCACCAGGGCCCAGAAACCAGGACTGTCTGGCAGGAGATAGTGCCATGGCAAGGGCTTCCCTACAGAAATGGGGTTCATGAAGGAGGATCTGACAATGGAGGAGAGGCAGCTGCTGTCAGAGGCTGCCCAAGGCAGAGAGAGAAATGCCCTGGTTTCTCCCCTCCTCCCACCATGTAATCTTCCACCAATGCCTTCTACCTATTCAAAGACAGCATGGAAGCCTGAGATATGTAGTTTTATACAATATAAAACAGAGCAAGGGAAAGAGTGGAAAAAGATCTGAGGGCACACAGGCAAAGACCAGTATAAGAGACAACACATGCAAGGAGGTTGCAGCATTCTGAGACGTAGTATGTTCTATCTTTACCACTGGAGATTGTCTGCAATACTATATGATTAAACTTGGGTGTTTGCAGGTTTCTTCAGCCTCCCATTGCAGAGATCAATTGGGTTACTCCTGCAGGTGGAAATCTCATCTTTCACCATTTTATTCTCCTTTTTTTCCTTGAGGTTTGGAAGATCTTGCTGTCTCCCCATGTACTGAGCACATCAAACAGCTGTTTAATTTCAGAAATCAACCTCTTATCTGTGGACAAGGAAACAAGGAGGTGGTGAAATTTGCTTCTGAAACTGTCAAACTCCTCAAGGCAAAACCAAAAACTCTTTTTGGAGCCACCTCAAATCCTATGTGGGAGTGGTTACATAATAAATGATTCCCTTCAGACCAGATGGCAATCGGATGCTTCAGAGGCAAACTGCTACCTTTTTAGTTTCCCTGTGCTGCACCACAATCCATGTGGGTCAGGACAACAGGAGCTGGAGGAAGGACGTTCTGCATTTTCTCCCCATCTGTTCCTGTGAGGCCAGTGTGATAACAATATGGCATTCACCACGGGATAACGACATGAGGCTCTAGACTCGGACCAGCAGAATCCCGCTTGATTGTAGGAATTTGTACTGCTAGCCCCTGGAGGGAAACATTGTCAATTCCAGGGTTTGAAAATATGATGACTGGGTCCACTCATACAGTAGAAAAACATTTTTAATTAGCCACAAACACCAGGGCTCAAAGCCTGCCTATAAGAGTTGCCAGCCATGTGACCTTGGGCAGGTCACCTCCTCTCTCTGGACATAAGCACGTCATCTGTAGTGTAGGAGCAATACCTGTCTTGTTGACATATTGGGCAACTGAGGCAATCAAACCAAGTGCTCAGTGAAGGTGTGTCTGCAGCTTTAAAGGGATGTGCACACAAAAGTTGTGATTATTATTTTGTCCTGATCCAAGACTGTTAGGAAGTAATTTTTAGGGACAGAAGACTCTCGTTTCTGCTTTCCTTTGCTGAGTACTTGGAGTGGCATCCTCCACTCCCCCAAGTTACTGGGTAATTTATGATAAAAAGATTTGCCTTTATCTCATAGTGGAAACATTGGAAGTGCTGACAACCGAGAATGGTTATTTCCCCCATTTAAAAAAATCCACATCCAGGGTATATCTCCCCAAAGAATTTCTTTGAATATAGTATTATCCACATAGCAGGGTAATTTTTGTCAGCTTTATTGAGGTATAACTTACAATAAAATTCACCAATTTTAAGCGTATCATTCAATGAGATTTGAAACATACGCACAGTCATGAAACCACCACCACAATTGGCAGGGTCATCTTTGCAATGATTTGTAATTTTCACTTTTCATTTTCCCAAATGGGTAGCAGGCTCTTATGTCCTGCCTTAATGGAGGTCCGTGGCTGTGCAAAGTACAACCACTGCCTGCAAGACTCGTCTCTTTCTAACTTTGGTTTTAAAATCAGCCTATGAAAGAGATTTTGCTAGGTGTCCTACTGGAGAAGAAAGGAAGGGATTAAATCAACATAAGAACTATGAAAAATGCTGTTACTCAGGTTTATAATAAAATGGTATATGATTACATGATAATATAAAGTGAAAAAAAAACAGTTCTAAAATACAATACAGATTATATCATTTACCTGCTTAAGATTATTCTGTCCCTCACCTACCAAAAAACGTTTGTGTTCAGCTTTGAGAAACCCCTCTGCTCCTTCCTAGATAACCTAAACAGTGTGGATCCCTGCTAAAACCAAAAATTTAAATAGATCCAGAGTCTCCTCACATAATGGACTAAATATCTAATATACAGTAAAGAAAGGTAGCATCATACCAAAGACCATGAAAGTCACAATTTGAATGAGAAAAGACAATCAACTGATGCCAGTACTAAATGAATAAGATTTGGAATGATCTGATTAGGATTACAAAGCAAGCTTCATAAAAATACTACAACAGGATATAGAAAATATGAACAACATAATCAACCAGCAGCACTTAGTTAAAACATATAGAGCATTCTATTGAACAACAGCAGAATACACATTTTCTTTTCAGGCACCCATGGAACAGTCACCAAGAAAGACCATCTCCTGGGCCATAAAACATACCTTGACAAATTTAAAATATACAGCATGCGTTCTGTGGCCATAATAGAATCAACTTAGAACTCAATAACAGAAAAACTAAACAAAAATCTTTATATGTGTGGAAGTTAAACAACATATTTCTAAATAGTGCAAAATAGCTAAAGGAAACAGGGTTTCTTTTTAAGGAGATGAAAATGTTCTAAAATTGACTGTGCTGATGGTTGCACAACTCTGTGAATAGAGTAAAAACCATTGCATTGTATAATTTAAGTGGTGAATTACCTGATAATTGAAGTATATCTCAAGAAAGTTGTTGCCAAATGAAAAAAATTTAAAAAATAGTGCAGGAGTCAAAGAGGAAGTCTGAAAGAAAATTTAAAAAATACATATAAATAAAAACACTACATATCAAAATTTTAGGGATACAACTATAGCAGTGAGAGGAAAATTTATAGCATTAAATGCTTACATTAGAAAAAGGAATAGTCTCAAATCAATAACCAAAGTTCCTATGCCAGCACTAGAAGAAGAAAACAACAACAAAATAAACCCAAGTCAAGCAGAAGGAAGTAAATAATAAAAAGTAGAAATCAATGAAGTTGAAATAGAAAAAATACAGAAAAATCAATGAAACAAAACCCTGGTTCTTAAAAGAAAAATCAATTAAATTGGTAAACCCCCAGCAAAAAAAAAAAAAAATAGAAGTCATAAGTCACCAATACTAGAAAAGAAATAGGGGATATCACTACATATACTGCAACCATTAAAAGAATATTGAGTGAATACTATGAAAAACTTTGCTCTCATAAATTTGGCAACATAGAAGAAAGGGGAAAATCTTTGAGAACAAAAAACTAATAAAACCCAATTAAGATGAAATACAAATCTAAATAGCCTTATAGCCACCAACAATATTGAATTCATAATTAAAAATCTCCTACAGAAGAAAGATTCAGGCCCAGATGGTTTTACTGGAGAATTCTACCAAACTTTTATCATAGAATTAACACTGATTTTGCACAATTTCTTCGAAAAAGTAGAAGAGGAATGTGTTGAATTGAACTGTACACCCCATTTTGAACATATTGGTCTTGGTCCCCATTCTGGTGGGTTTGGACCCATTGTAAATAAAATCTCTTCAAGGTGTTACTTCTGTAAAGGTGTGGTCTAAAAAATCAGGTTGGGCTTTAATCTGGATTATCAGGGTACTTTATAAGCAGAGTGGAAGTCAGATGGAGAAAGAAGCTAGGGCAGTCTGCCATGTGCATTGCTGTGTTGCAGAAAAATCAAGAACCAAGGATCACCACAATTGAGCCCACAGTCTTTGGGAAGAAAGCATCATCTTGTTAATGCCTTGATTTTGGACTTCTCCAAGCCTCAAAACTGGGAGCCAATAAATATCCATTGTTTAAGCAAACCCATTATTTGACATTTGTTTCAACAGCTAGGAAACTGAAACAAGGAAAGAATACCTCCCAACTCATCTTATGAGCCCTATATTTCCCTGATACAAAGACAGTACAAAAACAAAAACAAAAACAAAAACCAAAACAAAAAAACACAGACCAATATCTCTATGAACTGAGATGCAAAAATCCTTCACAAACTATTAGCAAACTGAATCCAACAATGTCCTAAAAGAATTATACACCATGACAAAATGCAGTTTATTCTAGGTATACAAGCTTGATTCAAAATTCAAATACAATCCACTACTTTAACAAGTTAAAGAAGAAAAAACATATACTAATACCAATTGCTGCAAAATAAGCATTTGACAAAACCAACTCTCATTCATGATGAATACTCTCAGCAAGTTTGGAATAGAAACTACCTTAACTTGATAAAGAGAATGTACAAAAACCTACAAATAACATCATGCCTGATGGTGAAAAGCTGAATGCTTTCCACCTAAGTTCAGGAACAGGGCAAGAATGCTCACACTTACCACTCTTACTCAGCATAGTACTGGAAACTCTAGGTACTGCAATAAGTCAAGGAAAAGAATAAATGTCATACAGATTGAAAATAAACTATTTCTATTTGCAGAAACATGATTGTTTATGTAAAGATGTAAAAGTAATGTGTTATGTATAAAACCTTCTAGAAATAAGTCAGTTTAGTGAGGTCACAAGATACAAAATCAACACACACAAATCAACCACATTTCTATATCCTAACAATGAACATGCAGAGAGCAAAATTAAAAACACAATACCATTTACAATCACTCCAAAGAAAATGAAATACTTAAGTATAAACTAAAAAAACAAAAACAAAAACAAAAACAAATAAACATGTTCCTCATCTGTATGCTGAAAATTACAAAATGCTAATGGAGAGACATACCATGATCATGGATTGGAAGACACAACAGTAAAAATGTAAATTCTTCCAAAATCGATCTAAAGATTTAATGTGATTGATATTAAAATCCAGTCAAGTAAACATAAAAAAAAATTATTCTAAATTTTATATGGACGGGTATGGGCCATTTCATATAGCAATTGCAAAAAAGGAGAATGAAGTGGGAGGAATTACTCTACCTGATTTCAAGGCTAATTATAAAGCTAAAATAATCAAAATAACCAGTATAACAGAATAGAGGACCCAGAAAAAGACCCACATAAATATAAACAACTGACTTCTGACAAAGGTGCAAAAGCAGTTTGATGGAGGAAGTCTTTCTAAGAAATGGTGCTGGACAATTAGATGTCCTTAGGCAAAAACAAAATACAAAAAACCTCAACATAAACTTTATACCTCATACAAATATTACCTTAAAATGGACCACGTGATTGTGGCTAGTAGAGTAGGAAGCTCCAGGACTTAATCCTTCCATCAGAACATCTATTAATCAGGCAGAACTGTCTGAAACAACTATTTTGAAATTCCAGAGGCCAGGGGAACACTGTACAGCATCCAGGGAGGAGCAGGAGGAAGAGGCTGATAAATTACGGTAAAGAATAGTAAATTGCTCTCTCCACATGGTAGCTATTATCATCCATCCCCCACTTTTGTGGCAGGCTGTGATGGGGTTCAAGCCCTGGCTAGCTCGCTGGTGACAGAAAGGGACATAAAAATCCTCTTCCCCAGGACCAGGGGTAGGCATGGCTGATCACTGATCACAGCTTTTAATTAGTCACTTCAGAGCACTTGAGGGTGGCAATGTTTCAACCTGTCCCAGACAGAGACAGTGGCAGCTGTTGTTTTTGGCCCACCCCAGACAAAGGCCATGGTGGAGGAGACTTACCCTGCACTTCCTGAGGGTTGCAGGAGGTGGTTGGAATGCTGCATTTGCTAGGCAGGCAAGAGAGCTCAGTTTTGGAGAGCTGTGGAATGGGTTTTTGGTGCCCTTTCTGACCCCCTCCCTAGAGCACTTTGGACTGGTCTACAACCCCTTTCTGGGTCCCTGGCCCTGTTTCAACTGGGAAACACTGACTTGGGAAAGTCCTTTCTGGCATGCCTCTCCTCCCAGAACTTGCCCTCAATGCAAAAAGCAGCTTGAGACAATGAAAGGAGTGTAAGGAACTATAGAGGTGAACAATCTAGGACAAAGGCTTGCTGGCTTCAAACACCCAGGAGAGGGAGGTCTGTCTCCTGGGAAACAGGGGACAGCCAAACTCATGTAAACAGGCTGAACTCAAAAAACAACTAACAAGTAAAAGCCCAAGACAAGACATAGGCCCGGAAAGACAGGGAAAACCCCAGCTTACTGCGTTCACCTTGGGCAGACCTTTCTGGAATGAGGGCTGAACCTCAAGAAAATCTCTGTCTTATCACCAGATGGTTACAAAATCAAGAAATAGACACCTCAGGGAGTATATCCCAGAATTGACATTTTAATATTTAATATTTTAATACAATGTGCAACAAAACAGTACAAGACAAATAAAGAAATGGGAAATGATGGACCATCCAAGGGAAGAGGATAAAGATCTAGAAAACACTAAAGAAAAAGATGAGAATATGGAAATACTGAACAAAGCTTTTACAAAGTGATCTAAAAATGCTCAAAGAGATGAAAGAAAACACAGAGAAAGAACTAAAGGGTATCAGGAAAACAATGAATGAGTGATGTGAAAATTTTATTAAAGAGAAAGAAATTTTAAAAAGGAACCAAACAGAATGACTGGAGTTGAAGACCACACTAAGTGAAATTAAAAATTCCCAGGAGGAGTTCAAGAGCAGATTGGAGCTGGCAGAAGAAAAAACCAGTGAACTTGAATACAGGACACTTGAAATGAATCAGGCTTAAGAAGAGAAAGAAAGAGAAATTATAGAAAGTGAAAATACCCTAAGACACCTCTGAGACACCATCATGTATATCAATATATGCATTTTGGGGGGCCCAGAAGAAGAAAGAGAGAAAGGGGTGGAAGGAATAGTCAAAGAAATAATGGAGAACTTTTCAAACATAGAAAACGATGTGAATATGCACACCCAAGAAGCCCAGAGAATACCTAACAGGATAAACATGAAGAAAAATACACCCCATTATATATTGATCACACTGTTGAATGCAAAGGACAAAGAGAGAGTTCTGAAAGCTGCAAGGGAAAAGCAATGTGTTATGTACAAAGGGGTCCCGATTAGATTGAGTGGCTATTTTTCATCAGAAACCATGGAAGCAAGAAGGCAGTGGGTTGAAATACTTAAAAAGTGCTGAAAGAAAACAACTGCCTACCAAGAATTTTGTATCTGGTGAGATTTTCTCTCAAAAATGAGGGAGAGATGAAGGCATTCTCAGATAAACAAAAGCTGAGGGAGTTCATCACCACTAGACCTGCCATACAAGCACTTTCTGCCTGAAAGTCAAGGACACTAGACAGAGGTTCAAAGTGGCATATAGAAATAAAGACCTGTGGTAAAGATAACCATTTGATTAATTACAAATGCTAGTATTAGTGTAGTGTATTATTTGGTATGTAACTCCACTTCTTACTTCCTACAGGTGCTAAATGCAAATGCATAAAAAGTAATGACAAATCTGTTTTTGGATATGCAATGTATAAAGATATAACTGGTAGCAAGTACAGAGAGGTATAGGAAAAGTATATGTGCATGCTATTGAAGTTAAGTTGGTATCAAACCAAAGATAATTGTTATATATTTAAAATGTTAAATTTTAACCCCTGATAAACACAAGGAAAATAGATGGAAATATATGCAGATAGAAAAGAGAAGTCAGTCAATATGATACAATACAAAAAATCTAATAAATATAGAAGTGGGCATTAACAGAAGAATTGAGGGACAAGAAAGGTATAAGACATACAAAGGCCAAAGAGCAAAATGGCAGAAGAAAGTCTTGCATTATCTGTAGTGACTTTAAATGTAAATGGATAAACTTTCCAGTCAAAAGGCAGGGAGTGGCAGAATGGATAAAAAAACATGACCCAACTATATGCTGTCTGCAAGAGACTTGGTTTAAATTCAAAGATATAAGTAGGTTGAAAGTGAAAGGATGGAAAAAATATACCATGCAAGTGGTAACCAAAAGAGAGCTGGGATAGCTATACTAATATGAGATAAAGTTGACTTTAAGTCAAAAACAGTTATAAGAGACAAAGATGGTCATTGTCTTAGTTTGCCATAGGACTGCTGATGCAAGGTACCAGAAATGGCGTTTATAATGGGAATTTATTTGGGGTAAAAGCTTACAGTTGCCAGGCTGTGAAATGTCCAAATCAAGGTACCATCAGGGATGCTTTCTCACCAAATCAGCTACTGTTGATGCTGGTGTCCTGCCACATAGTGATCAGGCATATGGCAGGGCTTGTTTCCCTCAGCCATGGGCTGCTCCGTGTGCCCAGCCCCTTGGGGGCCTCTCTGTGCCTTGTGCTCTGTTGGTTCCCTAATCCAGACCTCTCTTTCAGCCTCTTGGGGCTTCTCTGTTTTCCTGAAGTCCTTTCTCTCACATGGTGGAATTAATACATTGGCTTCCTTTCTCCTGTGTCCCCGTTTATATCAGATCCAGCAAGAGGGCAGAGATTCAACCTGATTCATATCTTACTGATGTAGTCCAATCAAAAGGGTCTCACACCCACAGAAATGAATTAGTTAAAAAACATAATCTTTTTCTTTTTTGGGATTAATAAAAGAACTCCAAAATGTTACACTCCACCCTCTGAATCCCCCAAAAATATGTCTTTCCATATGCAAAATACATTAATCACAACATAATATTTCAAAAACCTTAAATCACTTCAGTAGCAATGCTAAGTACAAAATCTCATAAAAATCAGTTATAGGCACACTGTTTGTCTTGGGACAACATTCCCCTCTGGCTGAGGACCTGTGAAAGTTACAAAATATGTTATCTGCTTCCAATATACAAAGGAGGGACAGTCATAGAATAAACATTTGTATTACCATGAGGGGAAATTGGAAGGAAAACAAGTGTCAGTGGTCCCAAACAGTTCTGAAAACCTGCAGGGCATACCCCATTAGATGTGATGACATCATGGCACAATTTTGCCATGTTCTCTGCCAGAAAGATTGCCTTTCAACTATCCTTAACGTCCATATTTTTACCAAAAGTCTCTTCAAAGCAATCTAGACCTTTTCTATCAAGCATCTCATAACTCCTCCCCCAAAATACCCCTTACCCATTTATAAAGCTGTTCCAACATTTTTGGTAATGGCAAGCAGTGGCACCTCATTCTCCTGGTACCAATTACTGTCTTAATTTGCCACAGGGTTGCCGATGCAAAGTACCAGAAATGGCTTTTATAATGGGGATTGTATTTAGGGTAAAAGCTTATAATTCCGAGGCTGTGAAATGTCCAAATCAAAGCACCATCAGAGATGCTTTCTCACCGAAGTCAGCTTCTGGTAATCCTGGTGTCGTGCCATGTGGCGATCAGGCATATGGCAGGGTTTGTCTCCTCTTGAGCCACTCTGTGGGCCCAGCCTTTTGGAGGCTTCACACTTAAGCTTAGGCAGCTAGCAATCCTCGTATTTTCTCTCACATAGCAGTGTTTCCACTTATATCAGACCCAGCAAGAGTGCAGAGACCCTAGCTGGTTCATGCCTCACTGACGTAGTCCAATCCAAAGGCCCCACACCCATGGGAATGGATTAATTTTAAAACATAATTATTTTCTTTTTTGGGATTCATAAAAGAACTTCAAACTTTCACAGTTACGTTATACCAATAAAGGGGACACATTCAAGAAGAATATGTAACAATTAGAAATATATATGCATCTAACAGCAGAGCCCCAAAATATATGAAGCAAACACTGACAGATTTGAAGGGAAAAATGGACAGTTCTTCATTAATAGTAGGATACCTTAATATATCATTTTCAATAATGGATAGAACATCTAGTCAGAAGATCAATAAGGAAATACAACCTTTGAAGGATACTCTAAACCAACTAGACCTAATTGACATATATAGAACACTTCACCCAAACAATACAGAATACATAGTCTTCTCAAGCATACATGGATCATTCTCCAGGAAAGACCATATGTTAGGTCACAAAACAAGTCTCAACAAATTAAAAAATATGGAAATCATACAATGTATATTCTCTGAACACAGCAGAATGAAGCTAGAAATCAAAATCAGAGGGAAAAAAGGAAAATTCTCAAATATGTGGAAATTAAACAACAAACTCTTAAACAACCCATGGGGGGTTAAAGAGGAAATCACAAGCATATAGGAAATATCTTGAAATGAATGAAAATGAAAATACAACACACCAGAATTTATGGGATGCAACAAAGGCAGTGCTGAGAGGAAAATTTCTTGCTTTGAATGCTTATGTTAAAAACGGAAGAAAGGCTTCAAATCAGAGACCTAACTGGAAGAACTAGAAAATGAAGAGCAAACGAAACACAAGGTGAGTAAAGGATAAGAAATAATAAAGTTAGAAAAAAGATAAAATAGAAAAAAACAAAACAAAACAATAGAGAAAATCAATGAAACCAAAGCTGGTTCTTTGAAATGATAAAAAAAAATTGACAAATCTTCAGCTAGATTGACAAAAAAGAGAAAGAGGATACAAATAATGAAAATCAGAAATGAAAAGGGGGGCATTACTACTGACCCTGCTGAAATAAAAAGGAATATAAGAGAATACTATGAACAACTCTATCCCAATAAATTAGATAACCTAGATAAAATGGACAAATTCTTAGAAACACACAAACTACCTATACTGATTCAAGAAGAAATAGAAGCTCTCAACAAACAAATTACTCGTAAAGAGATGGAATCAGTAATTAAAAACCTCCCAATAAAGAAAAGTTCAGGACCAGATGGCTTCAAAGGGGAATTCTACCAAACATTCCTAGAAGACGTAACTCCAATTCTGCTCAAACTCTTCTAAAAATTTTAAGACAAGGGAACACTCCTTAACTCATTCTCTGTGGCCAACATTACCCTCATACCAAAGCCAAATAAAGATACTTCAAGAAATGAAAACTACACACAATATCTTGTATGAATATTTCTTATGAATCACTATGAATATAGATGCAAAATCCTCAACAAAATAATAGGAAACTGAATCCAACAGCATCTTAAAGGAATTTTACACCATGATCAAGTGGGGTTTATTCCTGGTATGCAATGCTTATTCAACATAAGAATATCAATTAATGTAATATATTGCATTAATACAATGAAGGGTAGAAAAACTACATGGTCATCTGATGCAGAAAAGGCATTTGACAAAATCAATCACTTCTTCTTGATAAAAACACTTAGAACACTAGGAAAAGAAGGAAACGTCTTCAACATGATGAAAACCATACATGAAAATCCTACCACTAACATCCTACTTATTGGTGAAAGACTGAAAGCATTCCCTCTAAGAAATATGACAAAGGATGCCCACTGTCAAAACTGTTTTTCAACATTGTACTGGAAGTTCTTGTCAGAGCAACTAGGCAAGAAAAAAATAAAATAAAAAGCACCTAAATTGGAAAGGAAGAAGTAAAACTTTCCCTATTTACAGAAGACATAATTCTCTCTTCAGAAAATCCTGAAAAAACCAGTTCAGCAAAGAGGCGGGATACAAGAACAACACCCAAAAGTCAGAAGTGTTTCTATAAACAAGCAATAAACAATTGGAAGAAGAAATCAAGAAAAAAAATTCTATTCATAATAGCAACTAAAAGAATCAAATATCTAGAAATAAATCTAACCAAGGATGTAAAGGATGTGTACACAGAAAACCACAAAACATTGCTAAAAGAAATTAAAGAAGACTAAATAATTAGAAGGATATTCTGTGTTCATGGATTGAAAGGCTAAATATCATTCAGATGTCAATCATACCAAAGGCAATTTATAGATTGACTCAATCCCAACAAAAATCCCATCAACTTTCTTTACAGAAATAGAAAAGTCAATCATCAAATTTATATGGAAGGGTAAGGGGCCCCTAAAAGCTAAAGCCACTTTGGAAAAGAAGAATTAAGTTGGAGGACTCACACTTCTAATTTTAAATCTTATTACAAAGCCACCATAATAAAAATAGCATGGTACTCTCACAAGGACAGACATTAGATCAATGGAATCAAATTGAATGCTCAGAAATCAATTCTCACATTTATGACCAACTGATTTTTGACAAAGGGAGCAAAGACCACTCAATTGGGGAAGAGTAGTATCTTCAACAAATTGTGCTGGGAAAACTGGATTTCCATTTGCAAAAAAAGAGAAGGACCCCTCCCTTACACCTTATACAAAAATCAATCAAGATGGGTCAAAAAACTACATATAAGAGCCAGAACTGTCAAACTCCTAGAAGAAACATAAGGAAGCATCTTCAGGACCTGGTGTTAGGCAATGATTTCTTAGACTTTATATCCAAAGCACAAGCAATAAAAGAAAAAGTAGATAAATGGGACCTTATCAAAATTAAAATCCTTTTGCCTCAAAGGACTTTATCTTGAAAGTATAATGACAATTTACACAATGGGAGAAAATATTTGGAAACCACATCCCAAAAAGTTTTAATATTTAGAACGTATAAAGAATCCTTCAACTTAACAAAAAGACAAACAACCTGGCTTTTAAAATGGGCAAAAGACCCCTTGAATATGCATCCCCCCAAAGAAGATATAAAAATGGCTAGAAAGTACATGAAACATGCTCAACATCATTAGCTATCAGAAAAATTCAAATCAAAACCACAATGTGATACCATTTCACATCCATTGGAATTACTGCTATGAAAAAAAATGGAAAATAAGTGTTGGAGAGGATGTGGAAAAATAGGATGTGGAGAAACAGGGGCAATGTAAAATGGTGCACCCACTGTGGAAGACAGTTTGGTGGAATTTCCACATGATCCAGCAATCCCACTATGAGGTATATACCCAAAAGAGAGAAAGCAGGGATTGGAATAGGTATTTGCCATTATTCACAGTTGTCAAAAGATGGAAGCAACCTAAGTGCCCAGCAATCCATGAATGGAGAAATAAAATGTGGTATATACATACAATGGAATATTATTCAGCTGTAAAAAGAAATGAAGTCTTCATACATGCAACAACATGGATGAACCCTGAAGACATCATGTTGAGTGAAATAAGCCAGACACAAAAGGTCAAATATTGTATGATCTCACTGAATTGAAATAATTAGAATAAGCAAATCATAGTGTCAGAGTCTAGAATGCAGGTTACCAGGGGATGGGATCGGGGTAGGGAATAGAGAGTTCAGGCATAAAATGTACAGAGCTTCTATTTGGAGCGATGGAGAAGTTTTGGTAATGCATGGTGGTGATGGTTGCACAACCTTGTGTACATAATTAATAGCATTCAATTATGTATTTGAATGTGGTTAAAAGAGGAAATCTTAGATTGTATATATGTTACTAGAATAAATTTTTTAAAAATCCATGGAACTATACTACACAGTGAACTCTAAATTACTCCATGGACTATAGTTAATAGTACAATTATAAAAACTGTGCTAGCAGCAATTGTTACAAATCTTCCACACCAATGCAAGGTGTTAATAATAGGGTGGTACATGGGAATGCTGTATTTTATGCATGATTGTCCTGTAAACCCACAACTTCTCTAATAAAGAAAAAATGGATCATGGACTTAATATTAAACATAAAACTATAAAACAGTAAACCTTCAGATCTCATCAAAATTAAAAAGTTTTGCTCTGTGAAAGTGAAGAGGAGGAAAAGACAAGCTACAGACTGGGAGAAAATATTTTCAAACCACATAACTGACAAAGGAATAGTATTTAGAATATATAAAGAACTCTCAAAGCTCCAGAGTAAAGAAATCAAACAAGCTAATTAGAAAATGGGCAAAAGACATAAAGAGACATTTCAATGCAGAGGATTTACCCATGGTAAATAAGCACACATAAAGATGTTCAAAATCATTAGCTATCAGAGAAATGTAAATTAAAGCCAGTATTGAATGCCACTACATAACCTATCAGAATGGCCAAAATTAAAAAAAAAAAAAAAAAAAAAAAAAAAAGCTGCAGCAACAATGTTGGGCAGTTCAGAGAAATCAGATCACTCATATCTTGCTGTTAGGAATGTAAAATGGTACAGCGACTCTGGAAAGGAGTTTACAGTTTCTTGTAAAACTTAACATGCCATTATTATATGACCTAGCAATTTCATTCCTGGGCTTTTATCATAGAGAAATGAAAACTCACATTCATACAAAAACTTGTACAGGAACGTTTATAGCAACTTTATTTATAATAGCCGAAATCTGGTATCAGCCCATGTGTCCTTGAACAGGTGAAAGATTAATCAAACTGTGGTATATTCATATCATGGAATACTTAGCAATAAAAAGGAATGACAATTGATACACTCAACTCTAGATGAATCTCCCAAAAAATATGTTGATTGAAAAAAGCTAATCCCCAAAGTTTACATATTGTAGAATTTCATTTCAATAATATTCTTGAAGTGACCATATTATGGAAAAGGAGAACAGATTAGTGGTTGCCAGGGATAAGGGGGTGGGAAGAGTGAAGGCAGTAGGAGAGAAGTGGGTGTGGCTACAAAAGGACAATGCAAGGGATCCTTATGGGGATGGAAATGTACTGTATCAAGGTCAACATCCTGGTTGTGATATTGTACTGTAGTTTTGCTGTATGGTAACACTGGGAAAAACTGAACAAAGAGCTCATGGGATCTCTCTGTATTATTTCTTGTAACTGCACCTGAATGAATACCTAACAAAAAAATGTAATGAAAACTACATATATGATAACCTGAAAATTACACCCTTTACACCAATTTAAACTTAAGGTGAACATTTTTAGTCATCAATTTTGAAAAGTGCATTTTCCTTAAAAATTTTAGGGGTATATAACAGCAAAGAAGTTGGAAGACCATAGCTTGGTCTCCAGCATGGGTTGTTTCTCTAGGAAGCTGACAGGTAATGGGTGAGAGAGGTCCCTTGGGGAGTAATGGGAAAATGACCTCCTGAAAATAGAGCCCTGAGTTGGGGAGAGGAAATATTTAAAACTGGCACAATGATGTACTTTCTATGGATTTTCACCTTGTGGCTGTGTGCCTGGAAACCATATGGGTCCTTAGGCCATCGCCTCCTAGTCTCCACCTTTGCCCCCACCCTGCTCCTTCTTCCCACTATGGTTAGAGGTTTTCTTCATATCCAGTCCAGCAAGGGCACTGGAGTTCTCCTCCAATATGGCATTGCTTTGCTTGTTCATCTGCTAAAAGACCTCTAGTTTTGCAGTTTGAAGGACTGGTTTAAAACCAAGCTCTGCCACTCTTTGACTTGAGCCTTGGCTTTCTCAACTTTAAAATGGAAATAATAATTTTACTACATCATAGGGTTTTTTTGGGGGGTGGGGTGGGGGAGATTAATAAATCAACAAGGCAGTACTTAACATTTAGAAGCACTTAATCAACGTTAGTTCCCTTCCTCTCCTCTCAGAAAGCAGAATTTGGAGCCAAATGGCACTCTTCACTGGGAGGACATCATGGATGAGAGGAGATGCTAAGTATATTAGTTGTTTATTGGATAATAAACCACCCCAAAATTTAGTGGCTTAAAGCACTTAAATTTTTTAAAAATTTATTTTTAACAGTTTCTGTGGGTCATGAATCTGGGTTCTTCTGCTTCAGGTTCTTCCATGAGGCTTTAATCAAGATGTTTTTCCAGGGCTGCAGTCTCATGTGAAGACTTGCCTGGGAAAGGACCTGCTTCCAAAGTTATTCAAGTGGATTTTGGCAGGATTCAGTTTCTTGTGGACTCATGGACTGAGAACCTGAGTTCCTTGCTGGCTGTTAGCCTGCAACTTCAGGCCCTTGCCACATGGACATCTGGAAAGGGAAGCTTATGCATGACAACTTGTTTCTATTAAAGTGAGCATGGTAGAGAAAGAGAGAGAGAGCAATATGTAAGCCAGAGTCTTTTTGGAACCTAATTTTGGAAGTGATACACATCCTTTTTGCTGTATTCTCTTCATCAGAAGCAAGTCACTTTGTCCATCCTAACTCAAGGGGAGAGAATTATACGAAGACATGAATATCAGAAGGTGGGGATCATTGGAGGCCATTTTAAAGGCTGCCTACCACAGTCTGCCCTCTGGTCTGCAATAATCCACAGTTCTCTCACATGCATCTCCTCCCAAGGTCTCCAAATGCCATGTCACATTACAGAAATAGCTCAAAGTCACAAATATCATTTAAATCAGGTTCATGTGTGGATGTGGTTCATATTTGAGTGTAGTTGTCAAATACAGCTCCTTGAGTATTGTTTCTCTCTATATGAAAATCTGTGAAACTAAGGGACAAATTGTCTTTTCACCCACCCAAAATACAATGGTGGAACAGACAGGAGAACTGCTATAGTCATTCCTGTTCAAAAAGGAAGAAAATATGAACCACAGAGGATTCGCTGGTTTATAGTGATTCTGAAATATGCTCCCTGGTAAGTGTCCCAATCTTCATAATTATGCCTTTTATGGCTACATTTCAAAATTCCTTTCAAAACAGCATCCTTACCTTAGCTCAGAAGACACAGTGGCATACTGAGTCCTGCAGACTAGGGCTTAAGTTATGGTATCATTCAGAAGTCACTGAATGCCTCTAAGCTCAGTTTTCTTGTCTGTGAAGTGGGACTCAAACTGTTACTCTCAAAGCGTTGCTAGGAGGGTTAAAAGGAAAAGATATGTCAGAGTAGAGCTACTGACAAGGGGCTGGACACAGAGTAAACACCCAATAAATGTTAGTTGGTCCCCTTCTTATTTCAGTTAATTAGTGAATGAGTAAAACCATCTGATAAACTGATACATGAGAAGGTCATTGGAATGTTAGCAATTGAGTTTTATCAGCTGAATATAGCTTCAGTAAATGGCTTATGGATTCCTGTGCAGTCATGCTCACTAGAGGTGTCTACTGAAGCAGAAAAAGGCAGTGGGTGCCAGAAAGCCTCAGAGCTCAATTCCCAGGCCTTCCTCAGGGCCAGGCTGGGCAGGCAGATGCTCTTGATAGACGTCATAGTTCTTGTATAGGTCTGAAACTGGGAGAGACTGAGGACCCGTTCACAGGGAGGTTTCAGAGTTGAGTGGCACTGGCCTCTGAGAATGAAATAGATTGTTCCCCTGGTTCTGGGGCAGTCATCGTGAGAGGCAGCATCGAACAGTGGTTATAGTTGTATCTTGGCTGTACCACCTGCTAGCTCTATGACCTTGGGCAAGTCACTTAATTTTTTGCCTCAGTTTCCCATAGTAATATTATATACTTTATGAGGTTGTGGTGAAAATTATATGAGTTAATTTAAATAAAGCCACTAAAACCATGCCTGGCACAGAGCAAGCACTATATAAATGTTGACTGTTATTATTATTTAAAGATTG
>JAQZBX010053438.1:0-18886 GCA_029593785.1 Cabassous unicinctus | reverse complement strand
ACAGTTCCTTTCTCTTAAATGCTAGCTAATATTAGCTGTTAGAGTAGCGTATTAAAGTAAATCTCATCGAGGCATGACTAATTTACAGGATTAACCCGTCTTGACTATGTATGCATTTAAAGAGAACTGGTTATTCCCGTGAATCTCCACATTAGTTAGGGAGGCAGGGTGGCCTATGGTTGGGTGGGCCGTTGTTCCCAGCGGAACAGTGAACAGTAACTTAGGGTTCTACTTCTAAAAGGTTTTACATGCCTGGTGAACATTACTCCCACTTAAGAAAATATAAATATTATAACTGACGTTTGGGGTTTAGGTGATTAGCCAGATTTAATTTCGCAGATGCTCCTCCTCAGGAAAGCAGATCCTGGGTGCAGAAGAGAAACTTCTCCCCAAACCCCTGAATCTCTGTGGGCACATGCCCCCAGATTCCCCTTAGCATAGCTTCCCACCTCTAGCCTGTTGGTCTGAGCCAGAAAGTGGGGAAAGGGGATTGAGCATCCCCTGCCCCATCCACAGACCTATCAGGAATCCCAAAGTCACCCTGAATAAAATGCAGTAGAAGTAACTGTGTTTGCTATGCCCGTGCATCCTTAAGCTCCAACCTCTTCTCCTATAGCCGGGTTGCCATCCCTAGCACCTTTTGGAGCTACCATTGGACAGTCCTGCTTTGGAGAGAGAGTCTATGAAGCATGTCCTCCCCACACCCGCCACTGTAGGGCCTGCAGAGGGGATTTCATTTTTCAACAAGTATGTGCTGCCTGCCTACTCTTACGCCTGACCCAGAGGAGATGTTGGGGCTACCATGGTGAACAAGGTGGACACCGGCCCTGCTCCTGTGGGGTATACATTCATATTAGAGGAACTTCAGCAAATATATTTTGGCCTTAACCTCATGGTACCCGGTCTCAGCTGATGGAGAGAACACTGAGCCGTGGCTTCGTCTCCTCCAGCTATGCTCTTTATATCCCTGGAATGATTTGCTCAGCCTTGTGGGTCAGTTTCTCACCTCCAAGCTTGGAAGGTTTTGTGAGACTTACCAAGGCAGGGTGCATTCAAATCCTCTAAGCATGAAGAATTCATATGATCAGGTCTGGAAGTTTAATTGTGATTATGAAAGGAAATCTGATCAGCTCTGTGTAATAGCAAAAACAGACACTCACTCCTCTCTCCTGCTCCCCACCCCCAAGGAGGGGGGACAACAAACACCCTGGAAAGAATCTGAAGTTAAAATAAAAAGCAGCTGGCAATAGGCCCATCGTGTGTGATGATAATTAGACAAATGTTTTCCAAGTATGGGATGATCTTGTGAAGACAATGGTTGGGATCAGAAACAAAAAAAGCTTAGGAAAGGGAATTTAACCAGTGAAGCAGTGATTTCTGCCTGCCTGCAAAGGGTTTAAATGGCACAGGATGTCACACTATTTCCAGTTTGGTACCTTTTTTTCCCCCATGCATCCTGGGAAACATGTCTTCAGCTAGAAGAGTGAAGAAAAACTTGAGGCTTTGATTTACAAAAATTAAAGCCATGACCAGCCTTTGGATCAAGGTTGTATCCTGGGCCTGGAAAGCCTCATCCTTCATTGTCGCAAACCTTTCCTGCCCCGAGGAAAAAGAGTTAAGAGTCTTAAGCTAAAGCAGCTCTTCTGCCATCTGGGGGTCTGACTTGGTTGACCCTCTCCCAAATTATTGTAATCCTGAGTCTGGAATGGATATAGATCTAGTCAGGGAAGCCGTGGCTGCCTTTTGCTTCTGGGTGGCTGGGGTCTTCTGAGCAGGCTTGGGAGGCAGGGGGCAGAAGCAAAGCAGGTACAATCAGTAACTTGGCCTGTTCTGTGCATGGTTTGTGCCTCTCTTTCCCCATCCACATCCCCCAAGCAAATGCTACTCTTTAGAAATTATATTAGACATTTACACCTTAGTGTGAATATTAAGGCCATGTGTTAACTTGCTCAGGGGTATTTACATTTTCAACTTGAGCTTTGATTGTAGAAGAAAGTAATTTATTCCCATTAAAAGAATTTCGAGTATGTGAAAACGTAGAGGAGACTCTCAGTGGGAAAAGTTGGTTAGAGAGTAATAGGAAACTCTCTACTAAGTTAGTGAGGGCTGGAAATAAACTGGCAGAATCCCCTTGACCTGAGCAAAAGAAAATGAGCACAGTGGAAAGACTGCAGATTAGAGCACAGAAGAAAGATGAATGGTAGAAAGATTATTTTTGATTAGTAAATGGACCCATCTGCTCCCTACTTCAAAGGCAGGAAGAACAGATAGCCTAAAACTTCTCCAGCACTTACTCTGAACTCAGATACCCTGACCTCTCCCCTTCGGCCACCCCCAGCCTTTACCACAGGTGTATAGCGTCCGTTGACACGAAGGACTGAAGGACTGGTGGTTAATCTATTCAGAAGCAGCCTTGGAAATACCTATGTGCTGGGCAATTGCAAAGTGTATGAGATGCAGACAGCATACATTATGCCACTGGCTGATAGGCTTTTGGTATTTATTGGTTTGCTTCTAAGGGAAAGAAAAAGCAGGTTTTTATTTTCTTTTTAGTCAAGAAGAGGTTTTAAAAAATAAAAAAAAAAAAAGATTTTCAGGGTATAAAATGATACATACACTGTGTAAAAATGCAAAGAAATACAGAAAAGCATAAAGGAAGTAAAAGCAAAAAAATCATTCAAATCTTGCCCACAGGTAAGCATTGTTAACATTTAGGAGAACCATTTCCTTGGTTCTGGATATATACAACTTAACAGAAAGTGGGATATACCACATGTACTTTCCTTTCAGCAACAGGGCCTGCACATCTTTCCATGACAATAAATGTAGATCTATATCTTTTTTTTTTTTTTTTTTTGGTGTATAACATACATGCAAAGTGCATAAATCATATATATATAGCTTAATGAGTTTTCAAAAACTGAACCAGCATCAAGAAACAGAACATTTCCAGCATCCTAGAAGCCTTTTTTGCACCTCCCAGTCATCACCCTATTCCAAGATAACCACAGTCCTGACTTTTAACAGCCTGAGATTAGTGGTGTCCGGTTTTGAACTTTATATAAATGGAATCATACTGTATGTACCCTTTTGTTTCTCTCTTCTTTCACTCGACATTTTTTGTGAGATTCATACATATGGTTGCGTATATTGTAGTTTATCCATCCTCCTTGCTATATGGCATTCCGCTGTATGAATATAACCACACTTTATTCATCTAATCTGCTGTTGATGGGCATTTGGGTTGTTTCCAGGTTGGGACTCCTATGACTAGAGTTGCTGTGAACATTCTTGTATATGCTCTTTTGATGAATATATATACGCCTTTTTTTTAAAGACTAATTTTTATTTATTTATTCTCCACCCCCACCCCCCATTGTTTGAGGTCGCTGTCTGCTCTCTGTGTCCATTCGCTGTGTGCTCTCTTTGCTCATCTTTTCTTTAGGAGGCACCAGGAACCGACCCTGGGACCTCCCATGTGGGAGAGAGGCACTCAATCACTTGAGCCACCTCAGCTCCCTGGTTTGTTGTGTCTCTTTGTTGCATCATCTTGTTGTGCCAGCTTGTTGGGCTTGCCCGTTTCACCAGCTCATCTTCTCCAGGAGGCACTGGGAACTGAACCCGGGACCTCCCATGTGGAAGGCAGAAGCCCAGTCGCTTGAGGCACATCTGCTTTCCTATCCTGTTGGTAATGTACACAGAACTGGAATTGCTGGGTTATAGGGTAAGCCTATATTCAGCTTTAGTAGATATTCCCAGGTGTATCATCATTTTTTTACTATTTTATTTTTGTAGCATCATTTTTAATAGCCACATGGTATTTCATTGTATTCCTGCATCACCTCTACTCATTTGTGTAACCAGACTTCTATTGATGGACATTTACTTGGTTTCCAAAGTTCTTCTATTTGAAACAATCCAGGAATTAAATCCACAAGACCCTGGGAGATAAACTCTTTCCCTGCTTAAATCTGGGCTCAGATCTAACCAAGCTGGTATAGCTATGTTTTTTCTTTTCTTTTGACCTGCAGTGTCATTATTCACTCGAGGATATTGACTTAGCCTTTGCCATTCTGAGTGCCTTATTTTTCATCATTACTAAGAAGACCGAGTGAGGGGTCTGCCATCAGAATTAGGAACATCATCTCAGTCTCCAGTTTTGTTCATATGTGCAGACCTAGCACAGAATGCCCTCTCTCATTCGTATTCCTTATTGTAAGGTGCTGTCAGTGGCCCCCTAGCCTGAATCTTCAGTGTCACATGCACCAAACCTTGTCGAGGTGATCCCTATGCTACAAGGCTCCAATTGCTATCAGCTACATATGTAAGAATCATTAAAACAGTTCCTTCAACTTAATTTTACTGTTTATCATAGTGAATTCATTTATGTGGACGTGGTTCAAAGATCAAAACAATCCAGAAAGGTATTCATTGAGAAGTCTTCCTTCCATCCTGGTCCCCATCTATTCTGTCCCCATTTCACCTGACCCCACGTGTAACCACTTTTATTAGTTTCTAAACATGCCTCGGTGTTTCTGTATGCAAATAGAAGTGTGTTCTTTATTCCATCTTGCCTTTTTGTGCAAAAGGTAGCATATGATTTACACTGTCCTGCACCTTCCCTTTTGCGTTAACTCTATCTCCTGGAGCTCCCTCCATATCAGTATATAGGGAACTACAAGAATCCTGGCCGTTCTGGGCAGCTGCTACCCTGCAGGGATCTTGAAGATATTTGGGCACACACTCACTACATTTCAGTTTTTCCTTCATTAGTTTTTTTCTAGTTTTCCACGTGTACACAATATTACTGGGAGCAACAAAAGCTGTGCCAACCTACCTCAAAGAAAGGGGATGAAATGTAAAACAACATGGTTAGAAAATGGATTACTTTTGCTGTTTCTTCTCACTCTGATCTAGAAAAGGCGCTTTTGGGGGAACAATTTCTTCCACTGGCTTGAGCTCATTATCCAAAATTGGCCGTAAGAAGAGTTTCTACATGCTGCAGACACATCTCCAAGCCGCCTGCCCTGGGCTGCAGGCCCGCATTTTCCACTGTAAGCGGAACAGTTACCTGAGGGTCCCACCCAACTCTGATCCCGTCTTTGCAGATACAGCTTGGTTGAGTGGACGGGGGATGTTTCTGCTCTCCTGGAGCTTCCACTGAATTAGGGGAGATATGGACCATAAACTGATGAACAAATAAACCAGAAAAATGTAGGTAGTCCTAACTGCTTAACGTGGAGAAAGGACAAGGGACTCGATGGTTACTTCAGGTTGGATGGTTGGGGAAGGCCTTCTGAGGGGTGGCATTGAAGCTGAGCCAGCCATGGGAAGTCGGAGAGAAGAGCAGTCCAGAAAGAAGGAAGAGCTATGCAAATCCCTAAATTAGAGATGAGAGTGAAATGGTCTAGAAACAAGCTGAAGGGTAGTATGGGGGGAGTATAACGAGCATGTTTAAAGGTGGAATTCATCATCTTTCCTTCCAAATTAACTTGACCCTCACTCACACTTCTCTGAGTCCCTCAGTGATAGCATCAGTGTCCTGGGAGCCCCATCAGGTCCTTGCAGCCCTCCTTTGTCTTCTCTCCTCCTCCCACCCCCACATCTAGCCAATACCAAAGTCTTTACCATCAGTCTCTTCCTATTTCCACTCTCATCACTTTACTCCAGTTCTTTTTGTCTCATACTCCTGAAAAACTATTCTGAATTATAAATAAATAAATAAACCATCAAAGTGATTTGAGAGGATGACAATTTAACAGTACCTAGGACCTCCAATCTTGGTTTTGTCTTCATTCCTTTTACATGGTTATAACTGAAGCCAAAAAAAAAAAAAACAAAATCAAAATAATTTCAAATAATCATTTTGGGACTTTATGTTTTGTTTGGTGGCTGACTGTTTATAAGGGTGGGAGGACTGAAGGAGAGGAACAGGCAGGAAATAGGAAGTCCTTGGCCCTCCCAAGTTTAAAAGGACACATTCGGCATCAACTTGGGGACCTGGGCTTCTATGGCATTTCTCTCTCTGGACAGTCATCTGCAAGTGTTCTGCAGTGAGTGGGGTTGTCCCAAGCAAACCAGAGTGTCTCTTACATTCTTTGACTCAGAGTGTTAGCAATTCCTTATACTTGGCAGGCACATGATGTAGTTTTGTTAAGTAGCTGTCATTTGTTCATTTAGCATATATCTTATTGAGTACCTACTATGAACCAGGCACTATTCCAGGAGTAGGGGAAAAACCAATAAAAAGAACAGACAAAAGTGTCCCTGTTTGCATGGAGTTTCTTTATAGTGGAGCTTATATTTTGCTTTGTTTTTTTTTAGAAACATTCAGTGTAGTCAAATCCGCCCCTTCATAAGGGGATGATCCCAGGAAAGTTATTTTTCCCTTACTTCGATTTTCGAATATCTGTCAAAAGGTTCCAATAAAGCCTTTGGAGATCACTGACCCGACTTCAGACTCAGCCCTCTCCAGCTGCATGGCCCTGTGTGACTCTGGGCAAATTACTTACTCTCTCTGAACTTTGGTTTTCTCATCTGAAAAGCAGATAATGCCTTATTAGAGGTATTGTGGACATTAAATAGGTAGCTTAATAAATGACCACCATTAGTCTTATGTGATCTGTGGATATTAAAAAATGTATAGAATGTGGTTTCTGTCCCACTGAGGTTTGATATCTACTCAGGAGGTCAGATTAAAATGCAAGATGCAATCACCAAGCAATACCCGAGAGTATATGATTCAGTGGTTCAGTAAATTGTAGGGTGCTAACTATAAAAGCCATAGGAATTCAGAGGGAAAAAGATGGATTTGCTCAGGAGGAGGACTGGACTTGTGCTTGGCTTCGCAGGAGAGGCACAAGGGAGGATTTGGAGGGTCTCCTGAGAACTGAGGCAGGAGTGAGCAGGACTTGTTTGTGGAAGGGGAGAAGACTGGCTGGATGCAAAGGGTAGAACAAATCATAACAGGCTTGGAAAGCTGGGGAATAGAATTTAGAATTGGAATGTAAAGAAAGAATAGGGATCAGCCTTAAAAGTCCCACTCAGGTCAATCTAGGTCAAGTGAAGAGAGGAGAATACTCCTCTCGTTCATTCTGAGCCCTTTCCCTGAGGAGGGATGGCTGGTGGGTGGGTAACTGGGGAATTTTCATTAGGACTGGTGTGGGGAAATAGAAGACCCTATTGATGATTCCCTGCAGCACAAGTCTGGGATTAAGTTAGCTGGCTTGTGAAAAGCACTTCAAAAACAAACAGTTTGGTTTTTAATTTTAATTTCAGGGTATAATGTAATGTACAGGCTTTAGCCCACAAGGATGGCATGTACATTTTGGTTTGCCAGTTTGGGGCAGGATGTTATAAAAGTATTTGGCATGGGCATTGAGAGAGTGAACACGCGCCTTCTGTGCTTCTTTCCCACCACGCTGTCACCTTTCTCACAGGTGGAGGGTGGCGGCAGGGCTCGGGTCGTCAGTGTTGCCATCTGCACTTCAGGTAGAGGATTCTGGGATCTCTGCTTTCGCCTTCCCCCCTTTGTGTACCAAGGACCATCCCCAACATTTTTCTGAAGACATACACGCATCATTTACACCTAGCCTTATTTAAATCAAGGGGGCTCAAAGTATTTCACAAATATTAACTCATTTGCCTTCTTCAAAACCTGGGTAGTGGGGAAGGACACAAAATCAGGTTAGGACAATCCCAGAGGATCAATTTTATCACAAGGGCTAGGAAACTGAGTGGAAAAGCATCAATGTATAGTTAAGGTGTCAGGGTTGAGAAATCATGTTCCCACTTCCCAGATTAAAAAACAAAAACAGGGAGCAATCAGATCATCTGGCCTTGCTGACGCTGAGGGAAAGCAGAGAACATGGACGGCTGAGGTTGCAACGCAGCGCACTTGGCGTCTGCAATCAGAGCTTTCAGAGATGACCAACTCAATGAAACCGTGTTCATTTATTTAAATTTTTTTTATTTTAGTAACATATTAACAACCTAAAAATTTCCCCTTTAGCCACATTCAGATATATAACTCAGGGGTGTTAATCACATTCACAAGGTTGTGTTGCCATCATCACCATTCTTTACCAAGTTTTTCCATCATCCCAAACAGAAATTCTATACCAATTAAGCATTAGCTCCCCCTTAGGGTCCTGCTTCTTGACCCCTGATAACCTGTTTTCTGGTTTATGACTGTATGAATTTTCTTATAATTATTTCATCTCAGTGAGATCATACAATGATATTCATTTATTTTTAGGCAACTATTTTTTATTTAATATTTTGTATTGGCTATTCATTCATATGGCTCAAAACTTAAATAGCATAAAGAGTAAATGGCAAGATTCTGCCTTCTTGTCCTCCAGACACTTAGTTCCTTTCTCCACCAGTCAGCAATTTGATTTTTTTCTTGAAGATCCTTCCAGAGCTGTTTACACATATGTATATACTAGTGGTAGCATACTATACATGCTAATATGCCACTTGCTTTTTTGACTTACCAACATTTTTAAAAATATTTACATACGTAGAAAGTATATACACAGTCATATACATCTGCATAGTAGTCTCCATAATTTGTTTAGCGAGTCCTCTACTGATGAATATTTAGGTTCTTTACAATAGACTAATTCCCCAGCCTGAGGCCCTTCCTCCATCAAAGTGGTCTCAGACCCTCTGAGAGTCCAAACAGTTGCTGCCCAGCTGGGCTCTTTCTGGGGTTATGGACCAACACCCTCACTGCCTAACTTTTGACAAATGCTGGCTTCTCTTTAACACCGTTTTGAAGAGAGGCATTTTGAATTCCCTCGTTTATTTTGGCAGCTAATAGTCTAAGTACCATTCAGTATCATTGTGAACCCAGACACCAGAGTGAGAGAGTGGGGCTAGGACCTTCAAAATCTTCATATTTGAAGGACAATTTTGCCAGATAAAAAATTCTCAGCTGGCAGTTTTTCTCTTTCAGTATCCTAATTATATCATATCACTGTCTTCTCATCTCCATGGTTTCTGATGAGAATTCTGCACTCTTACTGGACATCCCTTGTATGTGATGTTTTACTTCTCCCTTGCTGCTCTTAGAATTCTCTTTATCTTTGACATTTGACATTCTGAGTAGTATGTGTCTTGAGGTAGGTCTATTTAGATTATTCTGATTGGGGTACACTGTGCCTCTTGGACATGTAAATTCATTTCTTTTATGAGAGTTGGGAAATTTTCAGCCATTGTTTCCTCAAATACTCTTTCTGCCCCCTTTCCCTTCTCTTCTCCTTCTGGAACTCCCATGACACATATTTTGTTGCACTTCATGTTATCATTCAACTGCTTCAGCTCCTGCTCATTTTTTTCCATTCTTTTTCCTCTCTGTTCTTCTCTCTCTCCAATTTCAGCTGTTCTGTCTTTTGTATCACTTATTCTTCCTTCTAGCATTTCGAGTCTGCTGTTGTATGTGTTTTTTATTTCACCTGTCATGTCTTTCATTCCCATGAGCTCTGTTATTTTTCTATTCAGGTTTTCAAATTCTTCTTTGTGCTTGCTCAATGTCTTCTTGATGTCCTTTATCTCTTTAGCCATATTGTCTTTCAACTCATTAATTTGATTTTGGAACTTTGTATGACTCTCGTTGATTACTTGTTTCAAATCCTGTGTCCAATCTGGGGCTTTGATATATTCCTTTGCTTGGGCCATTTCTTCCATTTTCTTAGTATGGCTTGTAATTTTTTGCTGATGTCTAGGCATCTGGCTAGGGTGGTGAGTTTACTCTGGTGCTCAATGTTTTTCTTTTTCATAGGGAGTTAGTGGTGAGAGGTTGTGTGTTACTGCCATTCTTTGATTCTTGGTTCAACCTGTTCTAGGTCTTTAGGATTGTCCCTGTTAGTTGCTCACATCTGGGCCATGGACCCAGTAATGGGTTGCAGACCCATTTCCAAGGGCCTTGGGGAGGGAGGCTGTAAAGACTGGAAAAAGCCTCTCTTATTTACTTTTAATTTCCTTACATGCACTTCCTGGTCCACCAGCAGATGGTGCTATGCAGCAGCCATCTCAGTTCAAAGCCTGGTTGGGGTGTGTTTGCCGCAACATCAATGGCAATACTTTGACAGAGGATCCTGCCTGGAGGCTATTCAGAGCCTGGCAATTCAGACTTTCTCAGAAGCTGTTTTACTACCTTTGCTAGCAACCCCCTCCGTTTTTTTTCCCAGGTAGGAAATAATTCTACTCTTCTCTGTGTCCTGATCCCTGGTCAGCAGGGAAGGTGATTGAGAGGGTTGTTTCTCTTTAGTCCCATGCTGGCTCCCAAGGCAAACAATGGTGTGGCCCCACCCAGCCTGGAAGGGTTTGTGGGACGCAGCAGACCAAACCTGTTGGCCAAAAGCTGAATCTTTTTCCGGTTTTCTGGGGAGGTGGAGTCCAACAACACCTTCTGTCTTTTGCACCAGCCTGAGGCCAGAGACTTCAAAATTGTCTGCTCGTAGTAGGGTGGTAGAAGGGCACTGGAAGCTGCAGCTGCAGCTTCTACTCATGGTCTTTCCATTGAGATTTTTTTCTGTTCCCCTCTCTCTTCTGGATGGTGTCCAGCCTTCCCCTGGTGTCCTAAACCTAGAACATTTTTTTCCAGGCTGTTTCTGCCTGTCCTCTAGCTACTTTTCTGGGAGAAAAGAGCCCTGTGTCTTTCTAATCGGCCATCCTCCTGGAAGTCGGTCTGTAGCTTTCTGCTGCTGGCTCACTGCAATCCTTGTGATGCCGTGGTTTGCACCTCTGCCTCCCGGTCACATGGCGAGCTCTCTCTCTCTTTGTGTCTGCTCTTCAGGTTTCCACTGACTGCCCACTTATGGCTCCTCTGTTGCTTTCTCTGACTATAAGGCCTCCAGTAATACGAATCAAGGCCTGTCCTGATTCCCGCGGGACCACACTAGTAGGATCTTAGAAGGCTCTATTCACAAATGAGTCCACACCCTGACTCGCCTTAATTGATTCAAAATTACTATTTACAAATCGTTTCACACCCACAGGAACATGGATTAAGAGTAAGATCATGTCCTTTCTTGGGGGAACATAACGCAATCTGCCACACCACTCTTACCAGGTCCTATGAAGCCCGTTCTATAATCAAGATTTAAGAGAGCTGAGGCCAGTTGTGCATGACGACAGAGCTAACCGAGGTTGGGCCTGGGTTTTAAAGTTGGTGCTGGGTCCACACCACAACACGGCCTTCCTGTTGCAGCCTCTGCCAAGGCCGTGTCTCCTGCCGGGAGTGTCCCCGCCCACCAGACTCCCTGTCATTCCTGGGCCCTGGAAGGGTCTGGAACAGACCCAGAAGGAGGCCTGTGTCTGGCCCAGCAGAGATGCTGGTTGACTCAGGCCAACTCCAGGCACCCTGCCTCTTGGAAGCAGAGGGAGGCAAAGAGAAAGTGCCACACAGTGTTCACAAAGGGCTTTGGGGGTCCAAAGGAAACCTCAAGCACTTGTCTCTGTTGGGACTGACCTTCCCCCTACACCCTCCAGCAGGTACACCCCTCCCACCACCCTGCCCCCTGCAAACCCTCTTCTTCTGTGCTCCCAGAGCAACCACTCTCAACACACTGGATTCTAAAACTGTTTCCTTGTCTGTCTGTGCAACCAGGGAGCTCCTGGAGGGTGATATTTGATATTGTTTGACACTCTCTTTTGCAGGCTCAGCTCCTCACTCAGAATAGGCCTGTCCAAAAGTTTGTTGACCTGAACTGAAATAGCTAACCCACAGGCATTGTTCTAACCCTTGAAATATATTCAATCATTTAATTCTCACAAAGACCCTTGAAAGACGCTACTTTTATGTCTTTATTACAGAAGAGGAAATTGAGGCACAGAAAGGGTAAGTTACCCAAAGACACACAGTTAGTAAGTGGTAGGGCCCAAATTCAAACCCAGGGAGTATGGCTTCAGAATCTATGCCCTCAGCCATCTTGAGTGGAATGGAAGCTCCTCAAAGCCACATTTCTTCTCACTCCCCACCAGCCCGTGGACCCCAGACTAGTGACTAGAATCTCAGTAGCACTCCCTGAAGAACAGTGGGCAATAGGGTTCAGACCTGGCACAAACTGGCTATGTGATAGTTTAGGAACCTTTAGAGTTCACTGTTATTATTATCCCCTCGTGAGTTTCATGGCCGAGGCTGCCTGTGGTTATAGACGACGACCTAGCGATCTTCTCTTCACAGTCCTCTCCTTCTTGCAGATTTATGTCGATTTATCCCCCCGGAAAAAGGGAAGAAAATCTGTAGGCTCTTTTTCCCAGAGTGTTTTAGTGCCTGTGAGCTTGTCCTTCATTAATGACACACTAGACGCTGTGTCAGCTGGGCTTTTGCTAGTCTGGAGGCCTTTCCGATAGCCCCTTCATCTAGAAAGTGGACCCCCGAAGCTGAAGGTGACAGAGCAGGTGGCTTTTACGGGGTTGGGGGTGTCCTGGGGTTGCCGGAGACCTGGGAGTTTCTATTCCTCCTGCCTCAGGTACTGGTACGGGCAGTAGATTTGTAGCTTCACAAACAAATGGGGATTTAAATTACTGCCCTTTCATTCACTTACAGTTCTTAGGAGGGAGAGGAAGTGAGAAAGAGAGAGGAAAAAAAAGAGATGGACCTCCTGGGACCATGTGAATTAAGTCTTAGTTAGCAGGAATTTTTGACCAGCTCATTCCCCCAAAATGTAGCATAGCAAAGCTTTTCTTCTACTGGACAGGCCTTTGGGCTTTCATTTGCATTAGACCTAGAGTTAGTGCTGGAAGTGTATTTACTTTCATCTGGAAGCAGATCCTGGCATTCCACTGCTGTGAAGGCCAGCCAACCCAGAACACCACCGGGCTGCCAAGGTCCCCGACTAGCTACTTCATGCTGGGCCTCCCTCCTGCACCTCCCAGCCCCCCTCGAAGTTGGACCAGAGTGATTTACGCCCAGTTAGAAGTAAAAGAGGCTGCTTTTAGTTATGTCCTGCGTGGGCCTCCTTCAGGGCGGCCTGCTGGTAAGACACCCGTGTGGGCCGCTCAGGTTTTCCTATTGATTTGCAAAGGCTCCCACTGACCCAAACGTCATAGTTGCTCTGGTATTCAAAGTTTAAATTCCTTGATTCAGGTCAGCTATTTTGTGCAAACTGGACTGGATGACAGTCCATACAGAATGAACTAAGATTCTTCAAACAAAGAAATCAGAACTCACGCATCTGCAGCGGTCGCCTGCCGGGGGCCACTGACCTGCTGCTTGCTCAGGATGGTTTTGGAATCCCTCTTTGGAACTCCAGGGCTTATAGTCCCTTCCTTTGCAGAGTCTGAGGGGAAGCAAAGATTTGACGTTTTGAAGGGGGATTTCACTTTTGGAAGCTGTCAAAGGTAATTCAGAACCAAATCTGGTGAATCAGGCCAGTAACCAAGTTGTATGATACCTTTGGGGACTTGAAATAAAAAAGCATAATTTAATGTAGCTAATATTCCTCCTGCACCCTAAAAGAATCAGAGAGCTCTTTTAAGCAGTTGCGATATTCAAAGGGCCAGTTACTTGGCTAAATAGGTTATTTGTGTTTAAAAATCAGGCTTCTTCCTTAAAATCATACACATTTATCTAACAAATACTCCTCCACTTAAATAACCATGTGATTTTGTTGGCGTATAAGCTTATTAACCAGCACTGTTTTTCCTGTATTTATCATAGACCATTAATTTATTTCAATAGTCATACCACAGCTCCTGTGTTTTCCTTGGCAGCGGGCCAGTTCCTGAATGTACTGCAGAGCCAAGGAGCAAGTAGTTTATCATAACAAGGGGCCAGGATTATTGTTGAGAAAAGCAGAGGGAGGTCGCATCTGCACCGACTTCCAGGGGTCAGTTGAGGCGCAGAAGAGAGACTGGAATTTGCTTTGGGCTTCTTTTCTGACCAGTGCAGCCTTTCCAGAGGAGGTCATCCTATGCCTTTCAGTTAAGTTTCATTGTGATTTACTGAGACCTAAAGCTGTGCCCAGCATTGGCCGTGGCCCTTGAGAAGGTTTAAAGAGAAGGAACGCTTGGTTGCTACCTTCAGGGAGCACACTGATAACTCTAAATGAGAAAAAGCCAAGTACCACGAGAGAGGTACAAATAAAACGCCATGGGTTGTATGGAGGGAACGCGCGGATGGCGGAGACAAGGCAAAGGGGCCACAAAAGAGGCGGCGTTTGAGCCGCAGCAGGCAGAGGGTGGTGCTGGCAAGGGGAGGCTGGAGCCCGGGCTGGCACAGAATCTGTGGCCACCCGCCCGTCTTCCAAGAGCTGCATTTCCAGCCAAGCACTGACAGTGGGCCCGGTTCTACATATGGGATTACAGCATTAGGTGAGAAGTTAATCACAAACATGAATCAGGCTTGTTTTTCCCTTCTAGGCTCAGCTCCCGAGCTCTGCAGGGGAGTGGGCAGGGCCCTTTGCTGTATGTACAGGAAATCATACTGGGGGAAACATGAAGCCAGCCGTTTCTCACTAGGGCCAAGCTGTTACCTGCGCCTTGAGATTACCGGGGAATTTATTATGTTACATAGGAAGAGAATCCCCTCGGCATGGCAGGCAGGAAGAACAGTTTCATGGGCCCACTGGCTTATTGGGTTCCACCTAGGCTGTGATCACCAGGCTTTTTTTTTTTTCATTTCCGGCACCCCTTCCCCCAACTCCCCATCTCTGCAGCTCCTTCTGGACCAAACTGTACCTACATCAGAGACTCCTTTTGCTAAGGTTTCTGCTCCCTCTTGTTTCTCCGAGCCCCGGACATCCAGCTTATACAGAAAATCCTCTTTTCATCCAAACCAGCAGGACTAGGTTAGGACCTGCAGTTCTGCCAAAAGCCCTTCCCTTTCCAACCCTCTTCTGGAATGTCCCACACTCTCAGCTACCCTTTGGTTCCCTCACATTCTTATTACTTCAGCTCTAGAGTGTCACACTCACCACAGAATATTTGCCATGTGGGTGTTACAAAGACCAGTGATGGTGTTCATGTCCACTTCTCTGGGACCCCCTTGCCCTTTGCTTTCAGATTTGATAAATGCCGCCCCTCTGCCTTGATGCTGACTTGACTGGGCAGCCATTTATTAAATGCTATGCTTGGTTCAGAGTTGTGCCGTCACAGAATATTTTCCTCCCTTCTGAATTCTGCTTGCAGAATCCTCAGTTGCTAGCAATTCCTTACAAAGAAAAGGCTTCAGTGTCATCAGAGGAAAGTAAACCTCTACAGAATCTAAGTAAATCTCAGTAGGTAGCCAATACTGCAAAAGTGTTTCCCTTCCTTCCTTCTTTCCTTCCTTCCTTCCTTCTTTCATACAGTACTATGTTGTTTTTTTTAATTGTTGTTCTTGTAACACATGGGCAACCTAACGTTCAAATATATAATTCAGTGCTGTTAATTACATTCCCAACAAACAGGGTTTCTTACTATTAAAAATAAAGCAAATCAATCCTGCTGCTGGAGTTAAAACAAAAGCGGACTTTGGCAGTTTGATCAGGAAGGGAGAACTCGTCCAGGGAGGGGGGTGGGCCTGGTGAGTAGGAGAGCACCGAGAGAGAGAGGAGGAGAGCATATGGGAAAAGGCATAAAAAACATTCAAGAAACTGTTTTCTCTTCAGAACACAAAGGGCAGCTGCAGGGAAGCGTCAAGATAACGTGTGTGACCGGACATCGATGTGTGTCCTTTCAACCTGGACAAACACACCCCAGAGGTGAGACACACAGATGCCCCTCAAAGTCAAAATCACTCGTTATCAACAGAGCCCACTCTCACGTCTGGGCAAAGACAGATGGAGACGTGAGATCAGATGCAGACACGCAGGCACCCGCCACCTGAGACATGTGCAGCGCTGCCACCTCCATTTATAATCGGGTACGGGGCTCTTCTCTCAGACCTCTCCTGGTGTCTTTCAAAGCTAGTTGTTTTCTCAGACCCCGTCTTTATTTTCAATGCAGTTTAACACATCAGCAGACTGCAGCTCAGCCAAGATTTGCGGGACCGTGGGGTCAGCACCCTTTAGCAGGGCCTGGGTGTGTGGGAAGGGGGGAAGTTAGGGGATGAGAAATAACACCTTTGAAAATCTCTGTTCCTCACTCAGGAACCAAATTCACAAAAAGTCTTCATGGAACTGACAGCCTCTTGCTGTGCTTACCGTGCCCGGCAGCCTGGGGGGCACCCAGGAAGATGCAGAGGTGAGGTCCAGCAGTCACCAGAGTGCAGATGAGGCTTGCAAACAGTCCCCTGGAAAACTGAGGTCAGGCTTGAGTCTGCAAAAACCCTGTGGCTTGGCCAAATTGCGACTGAAAATCTTGCATCTGCCCACCTGGAAGTCCCCACAAGGGTCACCGGAATGAAGTGACTCATCAGCTGATGAATGCCAACCCAGCTGCAACTCTCTTTCCAGGTTAGTGAAAAGATAGTATGGCAATGTATCAGATTTCCCTTATAAGTGAAAAATTAGTCCTTTAATTTGTAAGGATGGGGAAAAAATGCTAGAGCGCATTTCCATTCAGAAATTGGAAATTATGCTCATGAATTTTTCAGTCAGCTTTTGAAATACTTCCCACTTATGCATCGAGGATATGTTGTAAAACACACATTTAGTCAACATAAGATTTGCTGAAAAATCAGATTATCAAGTCAAAACAAAAGAAGAAGAGAGGGCAGGAAATGGACACAAAAACAGCAAAAACGGGGGGAGGGGGTGTAAAAATGGATAAAAGTAAATAAATAAATAAATCCTTTAAAAAAAAGTATAGGAGAGTAAGATACGGACTAGTTAGTAATAATACTTTGACGATTTTGACGATGCTCTTTCATAATTTGTTAACAAATGTTTTACAACAATGCAAAGTGTTTGTGGGGGGGTGATGTGTGGGACCCCTGTATGATGTTATGCATGTTTGTTTTGTAAGTTCACAATGTTTACTGAACACTTATTCATGTATGTTATTCATTATGTTCATGTATGAATGATATACTTCAATAAATTGTTTTTTGTTTTTTTTTAAAAAAGGCATTGTTTTCTCTCTGCATGAGGAAAAGGGGGTATTTGGATTTCTGTTACTGTCAAATGTTTCATGGCTATAGAGAAATACCAGGTCCACATCTCCTTGGACCTCATTAACATTTAGGATGAGCATTGGATGTGAACATTCCACTGAAGTCTGTTCGAGGTCTGTATGCAAGGTCGCCACACGTTAACTGCTAACCGGATCTCTTCTGGCCATTCTCTCTTGTTTAGGAACAGTTGGCGCATTCTCTATTGCTTGAGGTGAGTGAAAGCCTTTCTTTCCCTTCATGGGCCAAGCTTGAAATAGGATTTGATTTCCTGAGCTACTTGTCTGCCTTCCATGTGCCACCAAGGAATCCAGTTCATTTTTCATTTCATTCATGCTCTTTTGAAACAAGATCCTTTGGGGGTCAAGTCTTTTCAGGTTTTCTTGCTTTTTAAAATAAAATGGATTTTGTGTTTCCTTTCCCTATAATTACCAATTCAAAGTCATAATGTAAAGAAAAAAATAAAAGCCTGATGTATTGTACTTCAAGAGGCTTTTGTGATGTACAGAATCTCCTTGTAAAATAAATAATTGCATTGACAAAAAATACATTTAAGTAGGACTCACTTAACGTGAACTAGATACACAGAACCTCCCATTTGAAGGGTTGGTGGAGTATGGAGTCAACATATCTTGAAGATTCATATTCAAGAAAATTTCCATGTGGGTTACATGTAGCCCTCTTAGCAGAGTTTGTTCCCGCCTGGCTCCTTCATCCATTCCACTCATGTGACAACTGCTCAGTAGCAGGAGAGGAGCAACATTCCACAAGTGAGGAATCAGAGGCCTTTCTGGAGAAACCATAGTATTTATCCACCATGGAGCAGTCTGGTACTCAGTAACAGAAGGTAGATCTCAGAACTGAAAAAATGTTGCAGATGCCTAAAGGGTTTCAGCTGAAGAGCACTCAGCTAGAGAGTCCTCCACCCCCCAGGAGGCCCAGCATTTGTTCAATGCTCAGGAGGCAGCCTCATCAGCCTGGAGCTCGTTTCTCATTCAGAATTTAAAACTCAAATCAGTCCATTGAGTATGTTTCCCCAGTTGGAAGAGACTTTTAGTGTGTTTAAATGCTGATGAGAAAGAGCTAGTATAGAGAGGGAGGTTGAAGATGTAGAAGAGAAAGGGGATAATCAATGGAAAGTGAGATGGTTTGGTACTGTATGCTCTTAAAACTTACTCCATTCCTATGGGTGGGAACCCATTGTCAGTAGGACTTTTTGATGCAGTTACTTCAGTTCAGGTGTGTCCACCTCTAGTTCCATTACTAGAGCCCTTTATAAGTGGAATGAAATTCAAACACAGAGAGAAAAGCCAGAGAGAACAGCCAGAAGCTGAATGTCAGTGGGACCTGGAAGATAAGGGAGAGACCAGAAGAAGCTGCCATTTCCCATGCCAGGTGACAACCTAAGAACCAAGTTTTGCCAGTAGCCAGCCCCAGAAAGCCACAGTCTTAAGGGAGAAAGCATCACTTTGATGATGCCTTGTGTTTTAGTTTGCTAAAGGCTGCCAGTGCAAAAATACCACAAGTGGGTTAACATTTATATGGGAATTTATTAGGTAAAATCTTACAGTTCTGAGGCTGTGAAAATGTCCAAATCAAGGCATCAACAGAGATGTTGTCTCATCAAAAGTCGGCTGCTGGCAGATCCTGGACTCCTGCCACATAGCAAGGCAAAATGGTGGCCAGACTCTACCTTCTCCCCCAGGCTTGTTCTCTCCAAGCTCAGCTGTGGACAATCAGGCACATGACTCATCTCTCCCTGGGCCTCTGGCTGTTACACTGATATCAGCCTTTGGCCTTTCTCTCCATCTCTCAGGGTGTCTCTATCTTTCTGCCTCTGTA
>JAQZBX010053437.1:0-18884 GCA_029593785.1 Cabassous unicinctus | reverse complement strand
AAAGAAATAGACACTGACCTGAAAGTTAGGCATATACAATAGTGTTTACTTGTTAAAGAACAAGCAAAGAACATTCCAAGTTAGAATGCCAAGAAAGAGGGCATGCAGAACCCTCTCTGCCAAAGCCTGCATGTCACAAGCAAGTATAAATGCTCATTTACAGGGTTAGCTTGTAAGAAATCACTTGTCCTCTTCTCACCTGCAGCTATGAGTTTGCCATTCATCTCTGCCGTTCCCAGACCAGATCGTGCGTACTGCATAGGAGACATGGGCTTTTCTATTAATTCATCTGGTTGCATCTCAAAGCTTAAACTCTTAATTAGTCTCGGTGTACTTGTTGGTGAGCTCTGTGGGCTGTTTCGCCCATGAAGGAAAATTACACAGAATATACCATCCAGCACAGCCAGGCACAAGTAAGTGTTATCTGTAAGCACAAGAGTTCTATGTAAGATGCAATTATTACTTCTGGTTGCTGTGTAATCTTGAATTGGACTCCACATTCTCCAGATCCCAGAATGGAACAATCTGCTACTGTTTTCCTATTTTAATTGCGTCTGAGTTTTTTCCTCAAATAGTCAATTTAAATGGTTCCGCTCAGTGTTCCTTCTTTAAAATGAATAAATAAACTGAAGAGACTCTAGCATATGCTGCATACTTACTTGAAGTCTTTTCCGAAGCAACGATTTTCCACTCATGCTTAGGGCTTTGTACAGTAGCATTTGGAGAAGAGAGACATCCAGTGGAACTGCTACTTATCTGCTTATGGCCATTCTCACGTGGTGGCTTTTTCTGCAAAATCAAAAGGTAGCTACAGAAACCTAGCCGAAGACTATATGCTGCTGTACCTTTGTTCCTGAGCTATTCCACAACCTTGACAAAACACTTAATATCCTTCACCTATGTATGACATTTATAGCACACCTAAATTTAACACAGACCAACACACTTTCCAATTAACACAAATTACTGACATACTTCCACTTCCACTTAATAATGAAACAACTACACCCAACAGAAAAAACTCCATTTAAATAATTCAAAAAACATGTTGAGATCAAGTATCAGCATGCTACCTTAAGAGGGGAGAAAAAAGGAAAAAACAACCCATAATCCACATAAGCCCACATACTCCTTATATTAAGTATAGAATCTTCCAAAACATGTTATAAATTTTAAATGGCAGGAATTAACTGAAGAATTCACTTAACCCACTGTCTCCACAAAATTGTCAAACCTAACTTAATCACACATGTACTGGTATGTTTCATATAATGCCAGCAAAACCAGACATACATACATCCAGTCCCTATGAAAATATTTTACAGAGAAAAAATCAGCAATTCCAAGAAACACTTAAAGGAATTATTTCTTTAGGGCCTTACAGATATTAGAGTGATTTTCCTAGACAAATGAAACTATATCAAAAGACAAAAATAAAAAAAATAGTAATCAGAAATGAAACAATACTACTAAAAGAACCAAACTTTCACAAAAGTAGCATCATATTATACAAGAACACTAAAAAGAGGGAGAAATGAGCAAAACCATCCATTCTTTAAATGATTGTAAAGAAACTACATTGTGTTCTCATGAGTTCCCTTACATGATTTCATTTCAATTACTTTATCCCTTGCCACTTCCAAAGGAAATGATCATATGGAACTGGAAGAGTGACGACACTCTCAGAGAATTGCCAAATGAACAGATACCACTTCTGTACCTGGCCAAGTGTCTTCATCCACTTATTTTGGTCCCAGTGCCAGAACAACAAGGTTACTAAGAAATTTCTGTTTATAGTAGAAGCAAAAAGCCATGTAACAGGTAATAGAGGGGGAAAAAAAAAGGGGGGGGGAGGGATAGCTAGTTGAAACTAAAAAAGCTTTTATACATCTGGTTTGGGCCATTCAGCAAGTGAGGCTACAGGCTATTTTGAGAAAAAGGAGGGAATGTTTCATGTTAATGACTGATTATCATTAAATTCCATTTAGTCCCATGCTAGGTACTTTTAGGCACTTTATTCAAATCATCTCTTTGAATTCTGTGCCATCTGAATGGGGATGTGGAGAATTCCATTTTATAAATAAATAAAATTCAAACTCAGGGAGAAGATATGCATTGCCTAAGGCCATACAACTAAAATAAAGACTAGGAAGTCCATCTGAGTATAAAGCCCATCCTCTTTATATATGACAAACTGTGTCCTCTGTTACTATGAATTACAAGACACATACAACCCATCCTAATCTGTGGGTCCAAAGCATCACTAATTGATGAATGCTTATATTAAGACATTATATTGCAAAAAGAAAATTGTTCTAATGTGTGGACTGTAATTGAAAGAAAATGAATGTGAGAAAATAAAGCACTGTAACAATGAAGACTACTAGTGTTATATAACCAACAAGTCTTATATAGAAAAGCTGGTAACTCCTTTATGTTCATTATTGAACATTTTCAAACATAACCCTCTCTTCACTTTAAACTTTCTCATATCAACTCCTCCCACCCAATCCATCCAATGATCCACACTTCCTTCCCCTCTGGCTAACCAGGGAGGGTAGTCTCTAGTGGCTGGCTGTCTCTCCATCAGCCAACATCACTTCTGAAGATTAAGGGGTTTCTTAGCCTCAATATTCTTTGGAAATTAAATCCACTAACGGCAGGGAAGCGGGTGTGGTTCAACCGATAGAGCTCCCGTTTACCATATGGGAGGCCCCGGGTTCGCTTCCCGGGGCCTCCTTGTGAGGGCAGGCCCGCCCACGCGGTGCGGTGGGCTGATGCAGCAAGACCTCACAGCAAGGAAGAGATAAGTAGACACAGAAAGAACACACAGCAAAATGGACACAGCGAACACAAGCAGCAAGGGGGGGGATAAATAAATAAATCTTCAAAAAAAAAATAAAATAAATCCACTAACGGTTACTGAGTGACTTCCTAAAGCCAATGTAAAAGAGATAACCCTAAGCTTATTTTATATGACCTTTCAGACAATGATCTGACAAGTTCTTATTTAGTCCTCCTCCAAACTTTTCTCCTATGGTAGCTTTTACAGCACAGTTCTCTTTTCATTGTCCTATCTTTCTAATGGCTTCTTCTCAACCTCCTCTTCCTATCCCTGAAGCCTAATGTGTGTATATCCCCTCATCATTTTTACCCCATGATCACTATTGCTGGCACCATAATCTAATGAGTCATACATCACTCTCAAATTCTCATTCCCTAATTGACCTAAACAATCATTAAGTCCTACTAACTTAACTTAAATAAACATAAAATGTCTAGAATTAATCTCTTCTCCATCATGCCCTTAGATCAACCCATTTTTTTCTCCTGAACTACTGTTTACAATAGTCTATGAATGGTCTCACAAGCTTTAATCTATCCTTTGTTCCTAATTATAAAAATAGGAAGGGTTCAATAATTTTGGAAAGTAAAAAAAAAAAAACAAGTCAGCAGAACTGGAATCCCACCACCCAGACTACCACCTTATAACCATGTCTAAAATATTATTCTTAATGAATGTAATATATGAAAACACCATAATTTAACCCATCCTCCTACTGCTGGACTTAAGATTTGCCTAGTTTTCCAGCATTATTAAAGTTATGATATATATCTGTTCCTATCACTCTGTCCTTGTCTAAAATTCTCTGAAGGGTCACTACTGCTTAAAACAGGGGTTCTTAACCTTTTTGTTCCACAGACTCCTTTGCCAGTCAGGTGAAAACCATGGACCTCTTCTTAGAATGTAGCAGCAGATAAATGACACTCAACTAGCGTTGGGTCTAACAACTGCTGTAATTTCGAAGTATGGATGAGCGTAAGCGATTTTTCAAGATATGCAACTGTAATGTGATATGAAATGAATACTACTGTAATTTACTGCATACATTCTAAGTGGTGGAAATGCTAGATTTCCCTTAGAGGTCAGAGAAAATAAAGATTAATAAGTTGATTTTTTTTTTTTTTTCAATCCAAGCTCAGAGACCCCCTGAAATGTTTCCATGGACCCCTTGGGGGTCCGTGAACCCCTGGTTCAAAACCCCTGGCTTAAAGGATAAAGTATCAACCCCATTCATATAGCATTTACCTACTTTCCCAATTTGGTGACATGTAATCTAAAACTATCATCCTTGCACAGATATTCTTTGCCATCTGACCCAGTTCCCTCCATCTGCCATATAAACTCTTCTATAAATCCTAAGATTGCTCAAATGTTGCCTCTTCTGTAAATTTTCCTGGTTTATCTCATCTCCACGACACCCTCCTCTCTATGCCTTTTGTAGATACCCATAAATCTATATTGTTGTACCCACTCCTATAAGGTCCTGCAAGCAGGACCTGTCTCATGTATTTTTGTATCCGCATTCCTAATATCATAGCCTGCCATATTACCAGGCACTCAACCTCTGCTTGTTGAAAAATAGTAGCTTTTCAAAAACAATATTAAAAATACTAACTTATATTTAGAATTAAGAAGGAAAATACCCTAAAAGTTCAAAATATACAAGCAAGAACAAAGTTCCTTAATTCAAATTCAAATCTGAAATTTTTTTTATGAGAATAAAGATATTCAACCATTACTGCCATAGAACAGCACACAGAGCTAACAAACACCTCATGTTATCACCATACAAGTTACTACTGAGTATCATTTACCTTCTAGTTATTAAAAGAAAACACCCCACAATCTGGATCAACTTAGCCAACTCTAATTTATCCCTCACAAATACAATGTGGAGCTAAAGGTCAGACCATAAAATACGTTCTGGGATCACCACATATATAAATTTCAAACATGAACAAACTAATCTATTGTGTTAGAAGTTAGGATAATGGTTTTTCTTGGGATAATGTAAAGAAAGTGATTGGGAAGAAGAGGAGGGATTCCAAGGATGCTGGAAATCTTTTCTTGACCAGGGTAGTGCTTACACTGGTGGGCTCATTTTGTGACACTTACTATTTGGGTAACTTTTCTGTATTTTATTCATCCATAAACTAAAAAGTTTACACCTGAGATGTTTTTTTCTTATAGTGTTGAAAATGTGTTAAAGATAGGGTAAAAGTGAAACTGGATTTGTAACATTTGACCAACCATACCATTTTTATTACATTATATAGCCCACCTTAACTATACCATTTCTAATTTCAAATAACAAAACAGCTCAGCCATTATAAGAAACAGCAAAAATTTCACTCATCACCATCAACAATGACAGGTACCCCAAAAACCTTTTTAAAATTGGGTCTAAAATCATCCTGTCACAAGCAACTATTTTTCAAAATCATTTCTAATTGGTTTGTCTTATTGGCCCTTTTTCTTATTACTTGGAAATCCTATTTTATGAGAAAGATATCTAAATGAGATTCCCTAATTAGTTGAATTAACTTCTTTTCATGTGGCAAAAATGCTAGTAAACCCTAAGAAAAATAAGCTTGTTTGTTCCAATGTTTCTGTCCAGTTATACCAATGCAATCTTCCACTTTCCTTTATGAAAGGAAAATTTAATTATGCTATAAAATTCTCCAATCAAATTTTAACCTGAGGTTACCTCAGACTGTGCAATGTGTACCTGCACAAACTGAATGTGGTCATCATCACTGCCAAACACCTCAGCCTGTCCATCTAGTAGATTCCCATCAAGCAGCTTGTGATCAGCTGAGTAGTACAAGGTTTGAACCTGCAAAACAGCAACAGAATACCCATGTGGCTACGGTCTCCAAGGCTACTCCACTAGTATGCAGATTACACAAACGCCTCAAGGTAACCTCCAGTGTGCTTCTTGAGCTTGACATCTTACTCTGGCAGGATCATGAAGTAAAGAAAAATACATGTCATGGTGGTAAAAATTAAAAAACAAAAAAACATAAAAAAGAAAATAAAATACAAAATCTTCCAATATTGGCCGAAGAGTCCTTGGCTTGAAAGAAATCTTCATTTTTCACAGCTTCTATTATGTAACATTAAGAAAAAAGGCACTAGTACAATATATAGGCTCTTAAAGAATATACATATTTACAATAAAATACTGAGTATGGTTTACACCATTAGAGATAAGTGGTTTGATGTGCATACGTATATATCTCTCCTGGGCAGAACAGGCAATGTCAAGAAAAACAGATAAAGAAAAAACAAATGCAAAAATTCAAACAAGCTATAGACATATTTCCTTTAACAGATGCAAATACATGACTAATGCATCTGATTTTCAAGTGGGAAACCATACAGAAATTAAAGATCACCTGTCAGCCTTTTAGAACATAATGATGACAGTATTTCAAAGGCCTAACAGATTTGGTAAGCCTTTAGCATATCTGAAAGGCTTAAGTGGAGGGATGAAACTCAGATTACTCCACTGCTCCACCTACATATTTTTAATTCTCACCATTTCTCCATCAATTTTAATTTGTTTTCTTGTATACTTTCAAAAGGTGGCCTAAGTTAATTAAGTGGCTATATGTATGAACAACACCATTGAAAAACATAAAGCTTTAAAGATAAGAATCCTGTAAAGGAGTAAACACCATTAAATCATCATCGTTCTCTGCCCACAGCGGATTTTTCTTAGGAGAACTGGGGCAAGACTGCTGCTTCTTTACGAGTCAATACACTTGAGGTTTCTTCTTGTTTCTTCAGTCTTGGGTATCCTAGTTTTGTTAATAAACCTATGGGGAGATAAATCAATGGGGAGGAACAACCATTAGAAGCTTTTACCTACTTGTCAAATTTAAAGCAAAAACCTGTGAAGAAAAATTAAGAATCTACAGAAAATTTCAGTACCACCTCCCATTTCTAAAGCAAATTACATGCTACTTCAAAGAAAGTTAACAGCACATAATAAGCAAAGAAATAAAAAAAGAAAAGCAGAAGACCAAACTGAACAGTTCATTCAGCTCACCTGGACACCCCCCCTGTTTCTCAGCTTAGGGGTACCTATAGCAAAATTTAAATTCTTTAGGGTCATGGTTATAAAATAAAAGTGAAAGGGAATCCTTCATGTTATAGCAAAATAATTTTTAAGAATTGTTGAATCCCATTTACTTAAAAACTAACCTCTTCCATCAGCTCTTCCAGACTGTCTCCATTCTCCCAGATGCTACGCTGCACCCAGTTGATTACCTTTGTATACAATTTGCCATTGCTGGGCAAGCAAACATTATCTTCAAGCATTACCTCCAACTAGAGTAGGGGAAGAACAATGGCACACACATCAATGTTAAGCCTCTAAATTCTCAGTTAAATTCTCAAATTAAAGTTGTCATAGATGCCCAGCTGCATGCATTCCCTACAGTTACTCTAATTTGTAAGGAAAACAGTAGGAAAAACAAAAAGTAAACAAACTGGTAGGCAGAAAACCATTAACTGCTAAAAATAATATTGTTTCAATGTGGTATCTTTTTCATAAACATTACTCATTTGCTTGAGACATAGGCAAAGATGCCTGGAACTGTAGTTTTTTCACTCCTTACCTTTAGCCTTGGAAGTTTAAGAAACTCTTCCTCTTCTGAAATTGGTAATAAATGCTCCTGAATATAGGCATCAACCTTATTCAACAAACGGGAGTCTCCCATACAATTTGCAAAATTTCGGTAAGAGATGCAGCTGGAAACATCCATTCTGGACAGTAAGTAATCACCACAAACCTTGGAAAAGAAACAAAAGAGCCAATATTTCCATATATGTTGTGAAACAAATGTTTGGTACTCAATGTATAAGCACTATGTGGAGATACAAAGATGAATAAAAAATTTACTGCCTTAATAGAACTAGTTTAACAGTGGGGATAACATGTATACAATAATAAAGATCAAAGAATCCCATGCAAAAGTATAAGTTGCTTTAAGAGAGACAACAAACTGAAATGCTAGGTAGGTTCAGATAAGTACCTCCAATCAGAATAATTAGGTAAGGCTTCATGAAAGATAATATCTGAATTGGGGACTACAGGAGAGATGATGATGATGTTAAATGCAGATAGAAAGTAGGGAAGATGCTGCAAACAATTTAATTTGGCTGGAATAAAGGATAAGATGACTAGAAAATAATTTTGGAAAGACAGCAACTACATTAGGGAAAACTTGGAATGCTAAACTCAGGCGTATGTGCTATAAATCATAGAAGGATTTTTGAGCAGAGGTGTGTGAAGGCCAACACTCATTTTCTAAAAATGCCAGATAGTAAATATTTTAGGCTTGCCTGCCATACTATCTCTGTTGCTACCATTCTAAACTTTGTTACTGTAGCTGGAAAGTGTGGCTGTGTTCCAATAAAACTTTATTTACAAAAACAAGCACCTGGCCTGTGGGCCTATAGTTTAATGACCCCTGCCATTGGAGGATTAAATGCATTTTCCCCCATGAATTATTAAGCACTTCTCACTGGCATTAAATTCTAGGAGGAATACCTCACAGTACTGCCACACCACCCTGCCAGAACTGACTGTTGGAAAAGCAAGATTTATGCCCAAACTCTCTTTGAGAGGAAGTGCAATCGATACATTACTAGAGCCAAACAGTGATTAAAGTTAAAATAACTTTTGTTCTGTTCTCGGGAAAGGGCGGGGAGAGAAGATTGGGGGCGCAAAGAGGGGGACTAGCTAGACACATGAATGCTGAGTATTTCTTTTCCTGAGAAAGGAAGATTTTCAAGTTCTTGAGTCTAACAAAATGTTTTATGACAAATTTTATATTCTGATCATACAGAATAACAACAATAACAATAAACCTTATATATTACATCTGGTACTCTACCTGTTTTACACGGTCCATCTTCAGCTTTTTTGCTGCAGAATAAACATCTTTTACTAATTCCTTATCAGCTTTCAATCTATTAAAAAAAAAAGGTCTTTATCATATATGTTATCAAGGCCTAAAAACAAAATTTAAATAAATTTAGACTTGGAATTCCCTGGTGATATTCCCAAATTATATGGTTTACTTCAAAGTACTTACTGAGCAGTGTATGCATAATTCAGCAAGACTTCAACAGCTTCTGGGTTGAGATCATCGAATTTAACATGAGAAACTCCATGAGGATCACTATCAGTATTAAAGATTTCAAATAAATAGGGACTGCAGCAAGCCAGGACTGCTCTGTGTGCTAACATCTCATGGCCACAGACCTAAAATTACAAAGAATTAAAATTAGAAGTATTGTGGGCTATATATTTCTCTAGCTAATTACTACAAGAGACTCCATAGTCTTACATTTCCAGATAAAGCATTCTTTCTTAAAGTCATTTCATTAAATGACTACCATGAAAAAGAAAATAAGCAAATCTAAGAACTTATGGCTTATGGGAATAAAAGGTGAATTATATAAGCTTTCAATTAAAATTTAAATACCTGAAGTCGAACATCACAGAATTGGCCACTTTTTCTCAGGGCATTTAATTTGGCAACAGAAGACTCAATGAAATTTTCATCTTCAAACATTAAATATCCATTGGGAATCATTTTTACTTGTAAATTTGGCTAAATGGCAGAAAGGAAGCAGAGTTATTTTACTTGCAAATTGTGATTTTTAAAATTGTATTTTAAAGAGCAAATAGTATCCTTATTCTCAAATTCCATCCTACCAATAACACCTAAAAATTGTCATGCAAAAATAAAAATGATTTAAGTGATGAATGCACAACTATGTGATTATACTAAATACCATTGATTGTAAACTTTGTATGAATTATATGCTTTATTAATATGTATCAATAAAATTGATACGTTAAAAAAAAATTGTTGAAACAACACTGGCACTAAATGTCCAAGCCTCTGTACCTCTAAACTTTACTCATAAGTCTTTATAAGAATTCACAAAACAGTGAGTATATATCTCAACAATTTCAGCCAGGTTTCCACATCTATTAAACATCTGCTCTAAAGGGAAGGAAATGGAAATTCAGCCCTACCTCATACCCATATAATAAGCAGCCTAAATGTCTGGAAGGATGTGAATCAGCCATCACATATGGATTTCCTTGGATTTGGGCTATGTGAAGTTAGGTTCGCATGTCAACTTGGCCCAGGTGATGGTGTCCAGTTGTTTGTTTAAGCAAGCACTGGCCTGACTGTTACCAGGAGAACATTTCATGAACTTAAATCTTCACTGGCATCCTAGTTTGCAGCCTGCCCTAAGGAATTTGGACTTGTACACCTTCACAGTTGGTTGAGGCAATTATTAAAATAAAAATCTCTTAATTACAGATATTTCCTGTCAGTTCTATTTCCCTAGAGAACCCTGACTAATATAGGCTGCTTTCATCCCCTTACTCACCTAGGAGAAAAACTGCTATATATCCCAAGTCCACCCTTCATTTTCCTAAAAGGGCCTCTAATATGGCTCTATTCCTCAGAATTACATATAATCAAGACATATGTGGAAAATTGTCCAACTTCCTCTTCCACTGTCTAAAACACACACTCAAAAGTATAAGTCTTGCCACTATAATATCTGCCAAATGATTTTTACAAATGCTTTGAAATATAAGGAAAATTAAAGAGATGAACTTAAATTCTGTTCCCTTACCAAGTTTCATATATTCTAAATCACTTTATCTCATAAGATTACATAATATAAGTTTATGTTCTTTTAAAAATTTTCCACTTCACCTCTACTTTAAACAACTGACTTATGGCTATACAAATACCATCATTAAAAGGCAGTGATAAAAGATTTCAGTTGGAAGTAACTGCCTTATTTTATTTGAATTCAAAATAGTTTATAAAAGGGAAAAATACGGAAATTTTTTTCCCACAAAAGGTATAATTACTGACTTGTCTATTATTTTTTAAAGTATGAAAGGCTGTTACTGTACTTGGCACAGTCTTAGGAAAACCAATGTGTCTTCATGCTGAACTGGGGCCTAAATAGTCACTTACCTATTATACTGGTGAGAAATGTATTTCTGGGAAGTTTTAAATAATCCAAGAACACAGGAGTGTTAAGACACAGCACCTGGTTGAGGTATGAAGACAGGTGGTTGAAGAGAAGGCAGACGTGTCTTAAGCTAATGGTGATTCCAAAATGATCAGGCTTGAAAATGATGTAATCGACTCCTTAAGAGCTATAGACACGAATTTCTTCTGTGATAATCATGCATCATAATCTGAAATAATGACAAATTTAAGATATTCAGAACCATCAAAATCTGTCATTGATCTAAGTAGAGCAGGTCATGCAATGTCAGTAATAGCAAAAATATTCACACTGCAGGAAAAAACCAACACAAATGCAATTATATATTAACATTTTCCCTAAACTTGCAACTACTCAGGTGCTCTTTAAAAAAACAAACAGACTTTTATTGTTTAAGTATACAAGTATAAGAATAGAGAACAAATATAAGTGCTGGTTAGCTCTAATGTTCTTTACTGTCATATTCCAACTAATATTCAAAGATTAACTTAACTGAAATACAATTCAACAGGCCTTATCAGAGTTGCAGAAAAAGAAGACATAATATTGCCTCCCCACAAATTCTTCTCTTGCCTTCACTAAGAACAAGATAAAACATTGTCAAATTTTCAAAGCATCTTTAAAACCTCAATTATATATATAAGCAAGACAATCTTTTGAGGGCAGTCAACTCACACAAAGTAGCAATAATTCCATTCGAAAGGAGTACAAAAGAAATCAAAGGATCTTTTTCAAACCAGAAGCTACTGCTTCCCAGTGTCCTCTGAAACCATTATCACTATCCATCTATATCAAAACTCACCAACCTCACCTGCTCCATGCTTTTACCTCATGGTTTTATAACTATCATTTCACAAACATTTGTGCACCAAGCATATGCCAGGCACAATCTGGAATGGGATGTTCACAATACAATGAAGTTAATCCCGCAGGTTTCAGCATTTTTCAGACCAGCCAGGAAGAGATAAGCCAAGCAGTGAAAATGGCTAAAACAAAGAGGGAAAAAGCTATCACAGCAAGTATAGTCCAGAAACTACAGAAATGCGTCAATAGGTTGTAGATTTGCAGGATGAATATGGAAGGTGGTGGGAGAGGAAGTAAGAGACTAATGTTAAAATTAAACAAGGCTAAATGGAAGAGCAGATAAGGAACTTTAAGCAAGGAAACTGCAGGGCACTCTAGTAGATATGTGGGGATGGTCTGGTGGAATGGATACAAAGAAGCCAGGCAATTACTTAAAGATACTGTACATTCATGCTTAACTAAGGCAGTGAGATTTAGGCTATTTTAGTTTAGACATGTGCCATTATTATCAAAACCAATACCAAAATTAAGAAATCCAAGAAGCATCACAGTCATTTTTAATTTGTTGCATGGTGAAAGATAGGGAGCAAGAAAATGAGGAATTTGGTTTTGGACATTATGTAAGGTACCTGCTGGGCATAGGTTTAGAAATCATTTACAAAGTGGTTACTGGAAGTATACCAGTGAAGATAAGTATATATAGTCTGTGGTTCTAACAAAAACCTAGAAATCATTCTTATTCATACTTCAATCTATATTCTCTAGAGCTATTCTGGAGGGGAGGTATTCCTACTTGTAGGATTTGACTGTACAACTGTTAAGTACCTCTAATGAAATGACTTTTAGAGGTACTTAATCTTAGGATCAATGATTTCAAGATCCCTAACAAAAATATTTTACATTAAAAAATCACATTCAATTACCTCCTAAAATATTCTTCAAGCACAAAAAACAAAACCCCCCTCCAAAGCAAGTAACCAAAAAGGCTATTTAAAATTAAGACTAAAACCTGATAAGTTTTGTTTTGGGGCAGAAAGTTAGAAAAACAGAACTACAAATTAAGACAGCAGCTATAGAAATTAATATCTATTAATTAACTGTAATTTGTAGTTAATTAACAAAGATTTCATCTATTAGGAAAATACTGATGAAAATCATCTAGGACTTTTTGTGGTCAATGGCTCCAATCCAGTTTACCTCCAGCTACCGAATTAGACATTTGATAAATAGTTGGCCAGCTGGCATTAAATGACTCTCAATTATAAATGGTCGACTAAAAAAAAAAAAAAAAAAAAAAAAAATACAGTTGCTCCTTTAACATCTTTAAGACAGAAGTTTTAGCAGGTTTATGCCCAAAATTAATCAGTACTTTTAAAAATCCCCAAATCAGCAACTGGTGCTAGAATTGGTAAAAGAAATAAGGCCTGTGGTAGTACTTGTTCTACTGTTTAGGTAGTACCAGGTTTCCAGAGTTGTCATTTTATTAGGAAACAAGAGATCACAACACACAAGTTCTTAAATAACCTCTTAATACCAAGATGTTCTAATCCTCCATCACTGACGACATTAGGAAACAAAAACGCGCCCTTTTAAGTATCTGATTTCTACTAGCATTAATGTTTGAAATGGCAGCGGTCTCAAACTAATAGATTTGCTACTACGTATTAGGAAAAAAGTGAGTATATTTCTAAAGTATTTATGGTTCAAATTTGCCTACGTGTAACCCGCTGATACTGACTCACACCTTCCTACCACCAAAAGCTTATAACCAGAACCCCTTTGCAAAACGAACTGAATAAAAAAGAGTAAACCCCTCCACCGATTTCTTTCGTAAAAAATTAAGTGGCCAGCGGCCCAGAGTGACTGGCCAGCTCTACAGTCCCGGGCCTCCCTCCCGCGCGGCGCAGCCGGCGCCCACTCCAAAGGCTGGGAGGCAAGGCGCCCAGGGCCCGCACACCCCCCGCCCGGGATTGGCCGGCCCCGCAGTCATTCAGCGCCGACACGTCAGGGCAGCCGCTCCCTCCTTCCTCCCGCCCCCTTCTCCCCGCGCTTGGCAAGAAGAGCGGGCAACGTGGAGCGGGAACAAAGGACCCCGCGGCCCACGGCAATAGGGGACGCGGTGTCACCCTACTCCAGGCCCAAGGCGGGCTCCTCATCCACACGCGCCGAGTCCCGGGAGATCAGAGGGGGGTTCCAGACCCCGAGCGGACAGACACGCAAGGCGGTCCACTTCTGACAGCGAAACACGAGAGATTCCCGCGCTCTCCTTCCGGCGGGTCATTCTCGTCCCGCGACGCCCCTGTTCCCGTAGGCCCTTCGAGCAAAAGCCTCCCTCCCGTCCTGCTCCCCTCCCTCGGCGGATTGAAGGGACCCAAGCCCCAGCGCTCTTCCAGGCGGCCGGCGCCCGCCCTTGGCGCCAACGCGACCCGGCAACCATGGCAGCGCCAAGAGCGCGGGGCCCGCGCGACGCCTGCAACCCGTCCTAGAGAGCGGCGGCGACCTGGGGCGCCCCACCCCCGGGACCCAGGTGCCGCTCGGCGCCTCCCACCCTCCCCCGGCCGTCCTCACCACCTCTTCCTCTCGGATTCCGGCCATGCCCTCTCCCTCCCCCACCATCTGTAGGACCGGCGCGTATTACCTGGTTCCTCTCTGAAGAGATGGAAAAATTCATCTCTGGAGCTTCGATGGGGAGAAGGAAGCGGGAATCGGCCCAACGGATAGCACCTCGAGACGGCAGGGGGGGGGGGTAGTATGGGGCGGAAGGACGAGCGGCCAGTCCGCGTAGGCTGCGGGCAGGGCGGAAGGCCACCGAGGGTTCGCGGGCACTCGCTCGCTCGCTCGCTGGCACAGTGGCAGCAGGAGAGACTGCACCCAGCAGCTCCGAGCGTCCGACCTCCACGCGCGTCCCGGAGACACTGCCCCCACCGCAGCCCGCTCGCGCCGCACCCCCTACACGTCACCAAGTGCGCCGCCGCCGTCGCCGCCGCAGCAAACGCCTCCCGGCCGTTTCCGGCTCGAATCGGTCCGCGAATCAAAGGCGGGCACCAGCAAGATCCCCCTCAAAGCCCCGCCCCCGCTCGAGGCCCCGCCCTTCTTCTTCGCCCGCTCAGGTTCCTTCCTTCTCTGCTCAACTAGGTCAGCGCAAGGTGATCTCAGGGAGAGAGGCAAGGCTGGGGCGGCGCAGCCTTCTGCTTATCAGGCTGTCCCGTTCCTTCCTCGCCCCGCACCCTCACATCTCCCTCCGACTATTCGGGAACAAGTTCCCTCAGGCTGCCCTCACCTGCTCTGCCTCCGCCTCGGGCACAATATCCAAAGAGATTAGACATGGGATATTAGATTTCTCGGCGTCAGATTTACGTCTAGGCAACCGCCATGTGCCCATGCCGGGTGCTGGCCGCAGTGGACCTTAATGTCTGTAGTTGGCCACCAGCCGTTCCTTTTTTAGGGGGGTAGAGGGGGAGGTGCGGGGAGGAGGCAAGGAGATTGTGAGGAGGAGGAGAAGCATGCTGAGAGAAGAGCTTGAAAAAAGAGGCCCCCACTGGCATGATTTAAGTGAGAAGATAAAGTAACTTGGGAAAAAAACAATTGGAGAGGTCAGGAAAAGCATCATATTATCAGTGTTGCTATAAAAACCTGTTTACTTCTACTTTTCGTCCCTCGGATTTCTGTTTTGTCTGCGTGCAGCTCACTCGGAGACATTGAGTCAGTTCTTTACTGATCTTGCCTCTTTGGAAAAAGAAGATAGCCTTGAGAATTGGTAGTCCTTCTGCTATCCTCCTGAGGCCTTTTAGACAAAATGCCAAACTTAATTATCCTCCCCATCCTCTTGTACCCGGGAGGCAAATCTGTTAAGGTGAAACTTGATTTCTACTAAGCTCTGGCTAGCAACAACTTCATGTGACTCTGAAGGGCACGCGGAAAAGTTTCCTTCATTGAAGGTGAGGGCATTAAGTGAGGTAGAGCTGTATCCAAATTAGAATTTGGCAAAGGCTACCGGGTTAATGTGCAGTTAGCTTATACTGATTTGGGGAGGCTATTTAAGCGGTCTAGACCTGACCTTGTTTGTATTTGGTCAACTTAATTGTAGACATTTCAAGCAGCTCTTTGTCAATTCTTCCTACCGTTCTGTATCATTAGCGATCTAGTTTATGCTTATGGGAGCAAGAAAAATGAATTTTGGAGGGGTTTCATCTTCAGCAGAAGCCTTACAACTTTTCATTCAAAAATCTTGAAGAAAGGAGACTTGCTACCTTTTTTTTTCTCTTCCAATTTAATTGTGGGAGAAAACAACTAAGATGTCTATTAATTTGATTCGTGTGTCTTTCTTTAAGAGAAAAAGGCTGATAGTTGCCACTAGGCTCTTGTTTTGTCTTAATAAAACAACGAACAACAGTGTTCACTTTTATTGCAAATGAAATTATTAGAATACATATCTTTTTAGCGCTTTTAATACCTTGGGTTTCATGGGTTCAGTGAGAGGGAATCAACTGCCTACTTTGGGTAGGTACATGACTATGTAGCCCGCTGGACACATGGTACCACTTGTTTAATTCTAAATAGTACCTTTGTGACCTGAAACAGTAACGCTTTTCTTAAAGCTACAGTGTGATCATATTCAATGCATTTTTGCATTGTATGGAATTTCCCATTTGCATATTACTTTCTATATGTATTATGGCATTTCATTTGCCTTCCAGGCAATTTCAGACTTAAGCAAATCTGTCCAGATACTATAAAATACAGGCTAAAACTTGAAAATGGAACTATTTCAACCTTTTGAAGCAACAGGTTATAAAATTTATGAGCCCAGATATATTTGAAGTGCTTAATAAAAATAACATGAATGTACAAATTACTATGAATTTCTTGAGTACCTATTTTGTTAGACACTGAGAAGGATGAATCAAGAATTGGTGTCAATCTACCATTTTTCCATTTTCCTCCCTGATCCTGCTTCAAATGTACCAGTCCTAAATTCTGATTTGTGTTTTGTTCATTCTCTAGTTCAATGTTTCACACGTATGGTCCAGTGACCACATGCATCAGAATCACCTGAGTATTAGAAATCACCTGTTAGAAATGCAGATCCTTAGACCTTCCTCTAGACCAGTGCTTCTCAAAAGAGAAAGGAGTTTGCCCCAGGGTACATCCATGTCTGAACACATGGATGGGGGGCGGGGTAGGGTAGTGGTGAGTGCTACTGAAATCTAATGGGTAGAGGTCAGGGATGCTGCCAAAGATCCTGCAATGTACAGAACAATCCCCTCTTCCCCACAACAAGTATCTGGCCCAAAATGTCAATAGTGCCAAGGATAAGAAACCTAGCCCTAACCAATGGTTTTCACCTAGGAAGATTCCCACCACCCTCGGCGCCAGGGGACATTTGGCAAAGTCTGGAAACATTTTTGATTGTCACAAGTGGGGGCGTGCTCCTGGAATCTAATGCTGGGTAACAAATTACCACAAACTTTGCAGCTCAACAGCACATCTTTTATCTCACAGTTTTCTGTAGGGCAGGAGTCCAGACAAGGCTTAACTGAATACTTTGTTGAATACTTTGTTCAGTGTCTTGCCCGGCTGCAAAAGGTATTCTCATCTTGAGGCTCAACTGGGGGAGAATCTGGTTCCAAGCTCGCTCAGGTTGTTGGCAGAATTCATATCCTTGGGGCTATAGAACTGAGGCTTTGGATTTTTGTTGGTTGTTGGCCAGAGGCCACCCTCAGCTTCTAAAGGCCACCAGCAGTTCCTTGCCGTGTGGACTTCCGCAACATGGCCACTTACTTTGACAAGCCAGCAAGGAGAAACTCCAGCAAGTCTGTTAGCAAGATGTAGTCATAAGTAATCTAACAACCAGGAGTGACATTCCATAACCTTTGCCATATTCTGTTGGTTAAAAGCATTTAACACGTCCAGCTCACACTCAAGGGAAGGGGATTACACAAAGGTGTGAACACCAGGAAATGGGAATCATTGGAGGGTCACCCTAGGGTCTGTGGGCTGTAAATGGGTAGAAGCCTGGAATGCTGATAAAAATCCTACAATGCACAGGACATCCCCTCTTCCCCAACAACAAAAATGATCCTCTGCCCTAGATCTGCTAAATCAAAATCTCCGGGAAAGGGGCTTAGAAATCTTTTTTTTTTTTAAGGACATAGGTTGCTTTCAATTTTCTTTTGGAGAGGGGATGCAACACTTCTACTCAAGAGAAAATCAAAGTCCCAATATTTTTTAAAATTTTTTTTATTTTTAAAGAAACTTTGTTTTTTCACTGTTCCAAGATTTTATTTTATGTTATTTTACTGGATACATATAAAAGGTTTTTTGAATCATACAATAATATTTTTACAATCCAGGAGTCTTTAAAAATTTTTAGACTTCTTATGCTGTGAATTCATAGGGAATAAGTTCCAGCAGCTCAGGCTCCTTTCCACTGGTCCTCACAAAGTGTGCTTCTCTGAGTGAAGCAGGCTGGTGCTTCAGTTGAACCCAGGTACCTTTGTCTTTGGCTGCCTTCTTTTCCTGATCATTTTCCTTCATGCATTTCAGGAAGCTATCTCAGCTCTTAGAGTAGTTAATATGCTCAATATGTACATTAATTCTATTGGCGAGAATCTTGTTTGTTTACAACAATGCCAACAGCATGCTAGGTAACTTTGTAGACTCCTCCAGTTTTGCCATGGTAACATTTGTGGGACATTCCTTTCTGAACAGTGCCCATTCCCTTCCTGTCTACAATATTGCCTTTCTTGTAGATTTGCATGTGTGTGGCCAAAGGAATAATTCCATTTTTTCTAAAAGGCCTAAAAAACATACAGGAGGTGCCTCTCCTCTTTCCCTTTGTGTTCATCATTTTGGTGAATTACTGCAAGATGGTGGTTCCAGCTTAAAGGAGGGAATAGAACTCTACATTTTGATGAGCATCCCAACCATTCTTACTCATGTTAAAGTTTGAGAACTGCTGCAGATCCAAAAGCTCTTTCCAGGCAGATGAACCTGTTCCACTTCTTTCCAGATATTAGTCACCTCTCTTTTTCCCCTCTCTCCTCTTAATCATTAATAAATTATATTTGTTAGCCATGCTAATTACAATGAGTAGACCTAATTAAATTTCACTGCTTAGCAATATAGACAATTTACAAGTCTTAGTTTAACATTAATTTTAAATTGG
>JAQZBX010053436.1:0-18886 GCA_029593785.1 Cabassous unicinctus | reverse complement strand
TTGTTGTGACACAGACCAGATCAATGTGATAGAGCTTCCTGTCTGGGGGCTAAGAGTCTTGTAATTTTAACTTTCGGAGACAGTTCTCCAGCCTTCTCTGGCAGCCCCCTCCCTTTTCCCAGCTGGGAAATATTTCCTCTCCCCTCTGAATCCTCGACAATCAGTCCCTGTTAGTAGAGGAGGAGATTGGGAGATTTGAGTATCTTTAACCCCCTGCAGGCTCCAAGGCAAACAATGGCGCAGCCCCACCCAGCCTGGACTGGCTCTCTGGACAGGGCAGACCAAACCTGGGAGTCAAAAGCAGGGTGTCAGCCCCAGGCTCTCTCTCCCTTCTCCTGTGGAGTCCTCAACAATTAGTCCAGGCTAGAAGAGAGGGAGATTGTGAGGGTCGAATTTCTCCAGTCCTTCCTAGGCTCCCAGGGCAAACTGCTGTGTGGAAGGGTCTGTGGGGCTCCGCAGCCCAAATTTGCATGTCAGAACCTGAGTCAGCCTAAGGCTGTGTCCCTCTCTCTCCCCTTTCTGGGAGTGGTAGATCCCTGGAGCCCCCTTTGTCTGTAGTCGCAGGCCCAGAGGCCCAAGAATTCTAAAGAGTGTGGGGGAGGGTGCTGGCAGCAGCCGCCGCTGCTGATTAAAAACTCACGGTTCTGGTTCTGTTGTCACGATTTCTCTCTTTTGTCCCTCTCTCCTCTCGGTGGTGTGCAGTCTTCCCCTGCTGTCCTAAACCCTAGAAGATCTATTTTGGGTCTGTTTCAGCCTGTTCTCTAGCTATTTTTCTGGAGAAGAGATTCCTGTGTGTTACTAGTCAGCCATCTTCCCGGAAGTCTGTTTTCTTTTTTTTAATATGATGAAATGTTCTATACATATCTGTTAGGTTTTGTTTGTTTATATTATAATTCAAGTCTTGTATTTCCTTACTGATCTTCTGACTAGATGTTCTATCCATTATTGAAAGTGGTGTTAGTAAAATCTTCCACTATTAATGTAGAACCATCAAATTCTCCCTTCAAATCTGTCAGTATTTGCTTCATGTATTTTGGGGTTCTGATGTTAGGTGTATATAAATTTATAATTGTTACATCTTCTTGTTAAATTGCCATCTTTGTCAGTATATAACAACCATCTTTCTCCCTCATAGTTGTTTTTGACTTAAAGTGTATTTTGTCTGGTCTTATTCCAGCTAACTCAGTTCTCTTTTGTTTACTACTGCATGTTATATTTTTTTCCACCCTTTCACCATCAACCTACCTGTATCTTTGAACTTAAGGAGAGGCTTTGCAGAAAGCATATATTTGGGCCATGCTTTTTTATCCATTCTGCCAAACTCTGCCCTTTGAATGGAGAGTTTAATACATTTACTTTTAAAGTTATTACTGACAATACTGGACTTTCTTCTGCCATTTTGCTATTTAGCCTTTTTAAGTCTTACACCTTTCTAGTCCCTCAATTCTTTTACAGACTAATTTTATATTTATTTGATTTTTTTTCTGTTGTACCATATTGAATACCTTTCCTTTCTATTTAGAATTTTTTTTTAGTCTATTTTCCTTGGGGATACCATGGGAAATCCTAAATATATAGCAGTTATCTGTGGCTTGACACCAGCTTAATTTAAACAGCAAGCATATAGACTTTTCCTATACCCTTCAGTCACCCCAAACAATACACTTCAATAATACTGGCATTTATAATTATCCAAATGCTTAGCTTTATAACAATTCACTATTTCTTTATGCTGCTTTATACCACTGTCTAGTGTCTTTTCCTTTCAGTCTGAAGAATTCCCTGTTGCATTGCTCATAGGGCAGGTCCAGTAGTGATTAACCCCTCATCTTTTGTTTATCTGAGAATATCTTAATCTCTCCCCCATTTTTGAAAGAAAGTCTTGCCAGATATAAAATTCTTGGCTGGCAGTTGTTTTCTTTCAGCATTTTAAATATTTCAACCCACTGCCTTCTTGCATCCATTGTTTCTGACGAGAAATTGGTACTCCTTGTTATGTAACTTTTCTCTTGCAGCTTTTAGAACTCTTTCCTTGTCCTTTGCATTTGATATTGTGATCAGTGTATGACAGGGAGTATTTTTCTTCATGTTTATTCTGTTTTGTGTTATCTGGGCCCTTAGATGTGCATATTCATGTCTTTTGCTAAGTTTGGGAAGTACTTTGTCATTATTTCTTTGAATATTCCTTCTGCCCCTTTCTCTCTTTTTTCTCCTGGGACTCCCGTAATGCACATATTGGTATACTTGATGGTGTGTCTTAGGCTATTTTCAATTTTAAAAATGCTTGTTTCTTTCTGCTCCTGATCCTGACTCATTTCAAGTGTCTTGTTGCCAAGTTCACTGATTCTTTCTTCTGCCAGCTCCATTCAGTTCTTGAAACTCTCCCGGGATTTTTTATTTCAGTTATAGTGGTCTTCACCTACAGTAGTTCTTCTGGTTCCTTCATAAAATTTCTATTTACTAAGATTATCATATTCTCATTCATTGTTTTCTGGATATCTTTCAGTTCTTTCTCTGTAGTTTCCTTCTCTGAAAATTTTTAAGATCATTTTTTAAAGGCTTTGATTGGTATGCTCACATTCTGGATTTCTTCATTAGTGTTTTCTGTATTTTTTATCCTCTTGCTTTTGATGGGCCATCATTTCCTGTTTGTCTTGTACTCTTTTGTTGCACACTGTACTTTATAATATGTTAAAATGTTAGCTCTGGGATTTATTCCATGGGATTTCTGCTTCTTAATTTTGTAACCAGCTTGTGATAAGAAAGATTTTCATAAGCTTCATCCCTCCTATCAGAAGCTCTCCCAAGGCTAATGCATTGTGCAGGGTTTTCTTTGTCTTCCTGGTTTTTTTCTTGTTAATTGCTTTGGAATTCCCTGTTTACAGGAGTTTCATTGTTCTCTCTATTTCCTAGGAGAAGGAGACAGATCTCCCTCTCTTGGGTGTTTGAATCTAGCAGGCTTTTGCCCCAGGCTGTTTGCCTTGATAGTTTTTACACTCCTTTCATTGTTCCAATGAAACAAAGCTTTTGCCTGGAAGGCAAATTCTGAGAGGAGGGACACTCCAGAGAGAACTTTCCCAAGTCTGTCTATCCCAGCCAAAACTGGGCCAAGGATCCATGAAGGTGTTGCAGACCTGCTCTAAAATGCCCTGGGGAGGGGTTCAGGAAGGGTACCAAGAGTTTCTCTGATGGCTCCCCAAAGCTGAGCATTTCTGGCCTGCTCCACAAATTCAGCCCTTCAACTAATTGGCCCCACAGCCCTGAGGAAATACAGCATCCTTAAGTTTCCACTGCTGCTATCCCTGTCTGGGGTATGTTGAAACAATTGTTGGTCTCATAGCCAGGCTCCCAGTGATCCAAATTTGCTAATCAAAAGCTGTGAACCCCATCTCCATCCCTCATATTGGGAAATAGTATGTTTATGTCCCTTTCTGTCAGTTAGCCAGGTTCTGGACTCCAATGGCAGCCTGCCACTAGAAGTGGGGCCTGGATGCCAGTAGCAACTGCATGGAGAGTGCAATTTACTGTCTTTTACTGTAATTTGTCAGCCTCTTCCTCCTGTTCTTCCCTGGATGCTACACTATGTTCTTCTGGTCTCTAGATGTTCAAAATAGTTGTTTCAGACAGTTCTAGTCTATTTAATAATTATTTTGATCAAGGGCTGAATCCTGGAGTTCCTTTCTCTGTCATCTTCCCATAGTACTCTCTAGTATTTTTTTAGCAGAAATTTATAAAGTGCTCCTACATTTTATATGGAAATACCAATAATAACATACCAATAATAGCCAAAAAACTTTTTGAATAAAAGTAAAGATGGTGTACTTTACTTCCTAGTTGCAAGATTTTCTATAAAGTTGAAGTAATCAAGACTGGTACTGGCATAAAGGTTTACACATAGATGATTTAAACAAACTTGAGAATCCAGAAATAAATCTTTATATGTTAGTCAAATGTTTTTTGATGAAGATGCCAAGTCAATTTATTGGGGAAGGTAGCATATTAAATCAATGGTCTGACAAAATAGGGTATTCACATGCAAAAAGAAAATAAAAACAGTCAACAAACTAGGAATAGAAGGGGACTTCCACAACCTGATAAAGTGCATCTACAAAAATCCTATAACTAAGATTTTATTTATTGGTGAAATTTTGAAATCTGACAAGATGAGAATAAAATAAATATGCTATTGCCATATCTGTGCAACATTATATTTGAAATTCTAGCCTAGAAAACTAGGCAAGGAAAATAAATCACATTTATATTGAGAAGGAAGAAGTAAATTATTTCTATTCACTAATTACATGTATGAAACACAATAAATAATATATATATACACATATACATGTACACACAAATAGGAAAGCTAATAAACAATTTCAGCAAAATTGTAGGATACAAGTTCAATATAAAAATATCAGTTGTATTTCTACAGCAATGAATAATCAGAAAATAAATTTAAGAAAATAATTTCATTACCATAGTGTCAAAGAGAATAAAATACTTAGGAATAATTTTAACCAAGGAAGTATAAGAATTGCACACTTAAATTGTAAAACATTGCTGAAAGAAATTAAAGAGCATTAAATGGAAGGACATCAGTTTTCATGGATAGGAAGAATTAACATTGCTAAAATGGTAAACCTCCAAAAATTATTTTATAGATTCAGTGCAATCTCTATCAAAATTCCAAATGCCTTTTTGCAGAAACTGACAAGTTGATCATAAAATTCATATGGAAATGTAAGGTGCACTGATGGGAGGTTGAAGTATTCACATTTTCAGATTTCACTGTTTATTACAAAGTTACAGGAATAATATCAACATGGTACTGTCATAAAGACAGATATATAAATCAGTGGAATAGATTTGAGAGTAAAAAATAAACAAATACTACTCTAGGCAATTGATTTTCAACAAGTGTGCCAACATAATTAATTGGGAAAGAATAGTCTTTTCAATAAATGGTAATGGGACAATTTAAAAGTCCCATTCCCCCCAAAATGAATGTGGACCCTACCTCACACCATATACAAAATTTAATACAAAATGAAGCAAACACCTAAAGTAAGAGCTAAAGAACTCTTAGAAGGAAACACAGGTGTAAACATTGTAACCTAGGATGTCTAATATTTAAACACAAGCAAAGGAAAACAGTAGAGAAGCTGGACTTCATAGAAATAAAAACCTTTGTGCTGTAAAGGATATTATCAAGAAAGAGGAAAGCCAACTCAAAAAACATTATGCTAAAAAAGATAAGCCACACATAAAAAGCTACATATTTTATGTTTTTATTTAGATGAAATGTCCAGAATGAAAACTCCATAGAGATGAGAAGAAGCTGAGTGGTTGTTAAAAGATGGGCAATGGGAAATTGGGAGGTATAGTTCTGTGCAGATGATTATGGAACATTTTTGAATTAGATGGCGGTGATGGTTGCATAGCATCGTGAATACTAAAAACCACTGAATTATACCCGTTAAATGGTTAAAATGGTGAACTTTATATTATGCAAATTATAACAATAATAATATAACAATTAGCAAATGCCTGGTTTTAAATGTGTTAACTTTTCTGAGTCTCACTTATTATTGCTAAAATAGAAAGCCAACATCTATCTAAAAAAGATTTTTATAAGAATCAAGTAAGGATAACAAGTGGGATATGGGTAGTTACTTGTTTTAGTTTCCTCAATACTAAGTTAAATGCCATGCAATGAATTGGCTTAAACTGGGAATTTATTGACTCACAGTTTTGAGGCTAGAAGTCTTAATCCAGACATCATCAAGACCATAATTTCTTTCCAAGGACAGCATTCTGGTTCACTGTTGGTAATTCTTGGTTCTGGGTTCCTCTGTTACATAGCAATGTACATGGTTTTCTTTGAAAATATTGTTAGAATTTTGGTTAGCAAATGTATTCAGGGATTTTAAACCACTAGTCAACTAAAGAAATAAAGGCCATTTTAATAATGATAAATAATAAATTGATTATTTTATTGAGTGCAACATTTGTCATTTTAATTGCTTTAGGTTTTGTTATGAGACATACAATTAAGTAAGCTTTCAAACTGTTATAATTGAATAATTGAATGTAGAGAATCAAAATCTGAAAGTCAAATAATCTTAGAAGTTTGAACATCCTATCCTATAGTCCATCTAGCGTCCCATAGAAGGATACATACAGCAAATTACATAATTGGGCACTGACTGAGAAGATTAATTGTCTATAGTATCCACTACAACATGGGATAATAAAAGCCATATGGGTGTGTAACTCCATCAAGGTTCACAGCTGCCATAATAATCAAATTCAAGGGTGCCACCACTTTTCCTGCAGAGAAAGAGAGAAAGAAAGGAAGGAAAATATTTTAAAAACCACTAAACTCCCTAGGTAGTGCACAAAATACCTATCAATGAGGAGGCTTTGACTGAGGACATCATGGAGAGTTTGGGCTCCACTTCTACAAGCATCTTCCTACTTGCTCAGTCCTGACTCAGTCTTCTGACCAGACCTAAGAAAGGAGAGCCTTAGGGATGGTGGTTTTCTAGAAACAGAAGCCAATTTGGGGGTTAAAAGTGCCAAGATTTTTTGAGAGGAAACACATATTGAAAGAAAATTGGGAGGGAAACAGGAAGGCTGGCAGAATATTTAGACCACAAGTGTTTTAGAATGAGGAGACAGGAAGGGAGATTGGGAGGAAGTGTCCTAGATTACTGTGGACTCTAAGGAAGAGTTGGAAAGTTTTCATGGAGTTCAAAATACTAGAGTGACACAGACCATTATGATCAATTTCAGAGACCAGGGTCAGCTGAGTTCCTCGATCAATTGTGTTCCCTGTAACTGGAGGTCTACAAGGCTCATTCTCATGGTATCACAGACCTACAGATCAGCATCAGGGCTTTAGAATCACATTATATTGGTCTCTTGACTGCCATTAGTAATCGATAATCAATTAAAATAAGTTACATTAATTCATTTATGCTTTTGAAGAATATGCAGTATAGTTATACTGAGAACTCAAATACAAAAGTGCTTCAGAAATGTGAACTTTAGGGAAAGGTTCAACTGTGTGCCCTGGATCTTTTACGGAGATATTACAGTTAATTTCTGAGTATGCTGTGCTGAGGTTATCAGCAACATGGATTTTCCCCATTATTTTATGATGGTTTCTTCATTAAGTCTCAAGAAATGTTTGGAAGAGTAAATAATTACTATATGTTCTTACATCATTTTACTGCAGAACATACATTCATTGTAGTAAGTTTGACCGTTAGTTGCACAGATTGGATCCTTTATGTTCTTGCAATCATATAGATGATCCATATACACATAACAGTTTGGCTGTTAAACAGAGAGACATGTCAAAATTGAATAAACATATTCAATATGTATACTTAAAATGTAAACTGATGTATCCACAACCAATTTAAAATAAAATACCATCAATGTGTTCTTTTATAGGCCTGCTGTTATTTTTTAAAATACCACACAACTGGCTAAATGTGTTTTATTATTTACCCCCAGCCTCCCATTTCTCCTCAAATCCAGATCACAAAGCCTTTATTCCATCACACCAGAAGAAATCATGAAACTGAGTTTGTTTATTTCCTTGCCTTTCTTAATATTTTCACTACTGATGTATGCATTCATTTTTCACTACAGATGCATGGATTCATTTATGTGTTAGTACAAATATATATTTAGATATTGATATAAATGTAATTTGTTTAGTGTTGCCAGTTTGGGCAATTTACTTAAACAATTCTCTATATTGTCTTCCATGATCAAGCTTTTAAATGTCTTTTTTACCTTTAATTATTCTGACATGTTAAGCTGTTATTAATTTTTTCACCTCTATGCATTTTCTCATTATATGAATGACAATTTTTATCTTACCCAGGCTTAAGTAGATAGTTAGCTTGGTTACCTTCTTGTTTTGTAGACTGAGCAATTCTATTCTAATCACACTTAAACCAATCTCAGATGACTTTATGCAAGAAGGTTTATAACCGTTAGTAGAATTAGTGGATAATGGAATATGCACATTTTCATCTTCTCTACCTGATACTAAATGGTTTTGTATTGTACGCAATATTCTATTTTCTTTGAAACTTGCTGCAATAATAATGTGGATTTTTTATTTTTAAGGATCATAGTGTTTTACATTTTGTTTGCTAAATTTTGCTGTTAAAATTTATACTACAGAAAAGTTAAAACTTTACCTTTTTCAATTTTTAAATGAATCAGTCTTTACTTACCGGATCTATGCGTTCTCGTGAAGATAAAAAGGAAGTTTCTGTAACAATACACAGATAAAATTTTAAAATGAAGAAGAAGAAGAAAAGAAAAGAAGAAGGAGGAGGAGGAGGAGGAGGGAGAAGGGGGAGAAGGGGGAGAACAGGGAGAACAGGGAGAAGAAGAACCTAGTGTTTGGTAGGAAGTGCCTGCATCTCTTTACGAACAAAGTGTCCAACAAAGTTCCTACAAGTAGTGAGACCTCGTGTCAATCGCAAAGCCATAAATTCACAAGTAACTCTAAATCTGTGGGAACTAATTAATCACATTATTTTTTTCTGTTAAATGTAATTTCATGTATTACTTTAAAATAAACCTGAACACCCTCCTTTGAAGATACCATTGTATGTGTTTGTTTATTTTCATTTTTACAGAAGAGTCTCCTAGTTATTAAATTCAATGCCTTGCAGGAAGTCACTTCAAGATGAAGACATCAATCTAATCAATACTGATTAGAGATCAGTATTCATCTTTCATTGCAGGTGTCTATCCAATTCCTCACAGTTACATTGTTCTGAAATTTTTGGACCACTTGGTCATTAAGGAAGATAAATTATCAGAGATATTAATGATTTCCCTCATCACCAAAATATTTGACTTCACAGAACTCAGAACAGGAAAACAACAAATCAAACTGTCAAGGAATAAAAGAACTAGAAGAGATCATACCTCCCCACAATTTGCATCTAACAACAATGGTATCTGAGTCGCAAAAAGGAAAAAAAGATTTGAGGTAATGTTACTCCTAGATTAACAAGAAAATAATGTCAACTGCCCATTCTAACCCACCCCTCATTTCCATATCTCTAGTGTGGGATATGTGAAAAAGCAATTCACCAATGAAATTTTAAAAAGAAATGTGTAACATGCCCTGTTTTCTTTTACCAGTTTAAAGATTACAGATCTGTTACAACAGCCCCTCCATTCCTAAGTTCAGCTGTTGTTTCCTTCATTTTCTAGGATATGTAAGGAGTTTCTCTCAGGAATGGAAAATTTACTCACCAGAACAAAGAGGAAATACCAAGACAATGATGAAAATAGCATTGATCCATGATGAGAAGGAAGGCATTTTATCAAGTCTGTGGAAGGAATCATTCAGAATGTTTATAACATGTGACACAGGAACAAGTTTAAATTTTCCATTGGACAAACAAAATCCAGGGTCCAATTTTAGAACGATTCCTACTGGCAGAGGAACTGTTCCAATCCCCTAGACTCCTAATTAATATTGACTATTCCCTCTATCCTTCACTCAACCCTCATATTCAACAAGACACATCACGTGAAATTAAGACCTCCTAGTGGTGTGAGAGAAAGTCTTGAAAAAGTCCTGTTTGCACACATAAGGAGCTGCTCATGCTACCAATTCTTTGGGACCAGTCTACAAGAAGCCTGGCTGCATTCAAGTAAATATGTACATTTGAGTCTTAGTTTTCTCCTAGAAAATAGAAACATGCATTTCAGGAAGGACCAAGCCGGAGCAATCTTTACAGTAGAGCTACACACTAGGGCTACCTCCCTAGATTCCATTTTTGACCTACCCCAAACAGAGAAGATAATGGTGATGGGGTCAATAGCTCAGAAGACCTTGAATACCTTTCCTACTCAGCCACCTTTACCCAGCTGAAGACTATCCTTTAATTGATCTATGGCAAAAAGGAAAGGAATTTGATGGGGGTAAAACAGATGGGCCAGTGCAGATAAGATAAAGAGGTATTCTGTGTTCTGCCTTGAGGCTGTAAATTAGCTACTGAGATGTGAGTCACAAAGAATTCTCCATAAATATCCTTCACCAGGAGGTCTGGGGACAGTTAGATCCAAAGAAGGCAGAAGTATGATGAGGGTAGAAGATAATAAGAGTTATAGTTCTAAGATAGAGACTATACATGAAAGCTTAAGCAAGTGAGTTGGAAGGGGACAAGACAATCAAACAAGATAAAAGATGAAAGAATTTGGGAATGGCATACATCACTGGTGGGAAAATAAATGGTACAGCCATTATGGAAACCATTTGGCATTTTAGACTTTTGATGAGTTTTCCTCAAAGCCATTGCATTTGTAAATATTTACCCAAGAGAGTTGAAAGCATATGTTACACAAAAACATACAAGGAGGTTCACAGTAGCATTAATAAGAGGGAATTAGTGGAAACAACCCAAATGTACATGCACCAATGAATGGACAAAAAAAAATTGGTTTATCAAAACATTTGAAAAATATTCATCCATGAAAAGGAATTAAGTAATGATAAATGCTTCATTTAGGATGAAACTTGGAAACATACCATGTGAAAGTAATCACATTTCCACTATTTTGTATATTTTAGAAATTTCCAGTAAAGTCCATTAGAAAAGTTTTAGATGAATGGCACCAGGAGATAGGAGAGTGGAGAATTAGTAAGTATGGGATTTTGAAGGAAGGTGATGGAAATGTTCTGGAATTAAATAGTGGTGATGGTTGCATGACAGTATGAATATGCTAAAATCCACTGCAATTGCACATTTACAAATGTTTAAACTGAGAATATTTTACATGAATTATATCTTAATAAACACTGTAATTTCATAATCAAATCTTGTTTTAATTACAATTAAATTTTTTGTGCCTCACATTAATTATTGCTAATATATAGAGCCAATGTCTAACAAGATTCTTATAGAAACTAAATTTAATATTATGTAGAATGTGGAAACTTCCTTATAGAGCTTTTGTAGAAAATAGTTACACAATGAGATAAAGTCCCAATTCGCCAATAGATAACTTCAACAGTACACTAAGAATTCTCAGAGGATGGTGTCTTTCCATAGCAACTTAAGTCTGGCATGTAGTAGGTTTTTATATAAAATGTTGAATAAAATAAGAATAAATGTATGAATATACCATTGTCCACTGAAATACATTTTATTGAAACCCTGTTTGATGAGAACAGCCATGAAACTGGCTGAATACATTTTTGTAATGTGGTACTAAAAAGTCCATTCTAATAGTTGCTTTAATTTGGAATTTGATACTGGAGTTTTTAAAATGAGGAATAGTTCCTACATAGAGCACTCTTTTAGACTTGAAAGGTTTTGTTGTAAAGGAGAGCATACCTGATATGGTATAACAGCAGATTGTTGTGTTGTAATTGTCAATCTATATTACTTCCATTAAATCAAGTTTTAAATGAGCACGTGGCCATGCAGCTAAAACCTGATTTTGGCTGGCTGGGTTATAGAGAGAAATGGAAAAGCACTGGATTTGGACCACAAATGGATATATTAGGTCAATGAAGGCAGTGTTGCCTGGCATTTCAGGATCATTCACCTACCTCTGCTGGGGAAGTCACAGAGACACTCAGCGGCAATCTCCTAGCACTCACCTCCCTCCCTCCATTCCGCCTCTTGCTTGTTTACCTGCAGGTGTTTGGTATATTTCCATTTGTGCTTGTTGCAGGCAGGTGTTCGATATGTTTCTATTCACAAGAGACCGCAGGTAGGAGGGAGAGATGTTAAATCTTAACCAGCCCCGGCTGCTTGCCAGCACTTGGGCAGTGCAGGTGCCTCTCATCTTTGACATGAAGCAAGGCATGCGGAGCCACAGAAAAGCTGGGCTCCCTGGGAGACAAGCCACAATTGCTCCCTCATCTCTGAAGCAATGTGAAGCATGAAGAGATGCCATCCACCAGCTCTGACCCAAGCAGTTGGCTTCCTCAGGACACTGGCCAAGGTGGGATCTTTCCCCCTTCTCTTGTGAGCCCTTTGTGCTGTGTAATAAAGTGGACATTTGCTGGGATTCTCTGTTGTGTCTGAAATTGTGTTCCATGACACACCATATAGCAACTTGTGCCACAACCTCTTGATTGATTAGTGAAAGAGAAATAAAATACTATGATAAATGTCTCCTGAGCTACGAAATATACTGTATCTTTGAAACAGTTCTGCAATGCATTCAATTATAGGCATATCCTAGGTCTTCACATTTAATTCCTTCTTGCCTAACATTGTGATCAAGATTAACTTTGTGCTGGTTGAAATTCAAATTTTCACATATCTCTTCTGGTGACTCTGATTCTTTAAAATAGAAGTAGTCCAGGAATCCATGATTTTGTAAACACCTAAGTAATGTATTATTTGGTCACTTTTGAAAAGATTTTCTAATTTGGTCACCAAAAACATGCCTGTGTTTTCCCCACTTAACCAAATAAAAAGGCAACTTTAATAAAGTTAAAATTATTTAAATTTCCATTGAGGGAACTATTTATGATTTTTAATTGTATTAGTTTTATGTTATCACACATACAGTCAAAATATTGGGTTTATTCCCCAATTCTCATTGTTTAATTGAACAAAGAAAATAAAAATCCATAAATCATAGGAATTAAGATTTGGAAAGAACTTTGAAGTCCTATATTCCACCATATGTTCCATGGAAGGGTTCACTCACTCTTCTAAGCCCTTAAGATGAATTGTTTGTAGAATTCACTGCAAAATGGATTCACAATAAAAGCCATATAGATGTGTAGCTCCATCAAACTTCAGCACCTACCCCAGTGATAAAATTTATTTTTGCTTTGATTGTCTCTGTACAGAAAAAGAAAAAGAAAAAGAAAAAGGAATTAATAAATGAACACATAAATTCCCTGGGTAGTGCACACAGTGCTTCTCAATGAGGAGGATTTGCCCTGGGACATGATAGAGGGGCTGGACTCCACTTCTAGAAGCAGCTGGGCCCTGCACATGTCCTCTCCCTATTGTGGTGCTACTTGACCCCTCCTACTTGTTCAGTACTGACTCAGTCTGAGAACTATGTATAAGAAAGGAGAGTGTTAGGGATTACCTTAGTGTTTGTTCAGAGGCAGATATCATTTTGGGGATTAAATTAACAAATATTTTAAGGAAGGGAAATGTGAAAAAAAGTAGAGCTGGAGGCAGAAAGGGTGTCAGAGCCTTCAGCCTACAAACTCCTTCTGAGTGAAGGAGACAAGAAGGGAGTTTGGCTGGAAGTGTCCTAGACTTATTTGCAGTCTGAGCAAGGGTTAGAATTCAGGACACAAAGTTGACCGTGAGTTGTTGTAGTCTAGCAGGCTGGGTCCTCTGCAGTGGATTTCAGTGTGGCAGTAGGTCGGGTTCCTTGCTCATTTATGATCCTTATAGCCTCATTACTGTGGTATCGTAGAGAAATGCAGTTCAGCATCAGGGCTTCAGAATTATATCATATTGGTCTCTAGTCTGCCTTTAGTAATCCATAATCAATTAAAATCAATTAAATTAATTGATTTTTGAATTTGAAGAATATACAGCAATAGTGATACTGCTTCAGAATTCAAAACTTGTTTAGAAATGAGAACATTAGGGAAAGACAAAAGTGTATTTGTACATGCTCTGCCCAGGTTATCAGTCCCATGGATTTGCCTGTGAGTGTGTGATATTTTCTTCATTATTTTGGAAGAGCAAATATATACTGTGTGTTCTTACGTCACATCCTTGCAGAAAGTACATTCATTGATGTAAGTCTGAGAACTAGTTGTACAGATTGGATCCCATATTTCACTGCATAAAACAGTATTCGTATATGAAGTACAGTTTGGCTGTTAAATATAGAGAAACAACATAAATTTATTAGATAATGAACTCAGCAAAAATGTTCTTTGATCTTAATAACAAAATACCATACATAAAAATGGCATAAATATATATGTAGGTTTTAAATAGAACACTAATATACCCACAGCCCATTTAAAAAGAAAATATCATCTATATGTTGTTACAAGTCTACTATTATGTTTTTTAAGTTTATACGACTGACTTCATGTGCTTGTGTTTTCATAATTTAATGCCTTCCCATTTCTCCTCACACCCAGGTCACATCTCCCATACTTCATCACACCAGTAGAAATCATGAAACTGAATTTTCTACTTATCAATCCTGATATTTCTCAATTATTTCACTACCTGTGTATACATTCATAGATTTGCAAATGTTTGTGTGTTTATAAATATATATAGAAATATATATAATTTGTTTAGTTTTGGTAGTTTAGGCTATTTATATAAAGAATCAATACTATGTGTGTTCTTCCATAACCTACTTTAAACACATTTGTTTCTCTTATCTATTCAATCTATTCAGAGGTTTAGGTCTGTAGTTTGTTTTTTCCCACCTCTGTAATATATCACTATGCGAATATGAAAAATACCATTTTTTCTACCCTTTAAGGGGTAATTAGGTTGGTGATTTTATCAACTTGTTTTGTAAAATGAGCAATTCTGTTTTAACTACCTTTAACCCACATCAGATGTTCGTGTATAAGGTTTATGCCCATTAATGGAATTTTTGTGTAATCAAATATGTACATTTTCATCTTTTGTCCTTGATACTAAATGGTTTTGCATTACAGGTACGATTCTATTTTCTTTTTATCTTAGCTCAATAATCAGCATTTTTTTTTATTTTTGAAAGATCATTGTGTTTTATGCTTTGCTGAATTTTGCTGTTAAAATTTACAATATAGAAAGTTAAAAGTTTACCTTTTTTCACATTTTAAATGAAAGTGTTAACTTACTGAATGCCTGTTTTCTATATATCGAAATGAAGTGTCTGCAATCAACACAGAGATGGAAAAGTTAAAAAAAAAAAAATAATAATAATAATAATAAAACATCTATTCTCTGGTAAGAGGTACTCATCTCTTAGGAGCTAAGCAAACTTCCCACTCAAGATCCTGCATGTAATAAGGTCAGTCTTTTTTGGCAGTAGCAAAACAGTCCAATCACTGATAATTCCAAGTCAGAAAACACATTTAATCCCACATTAATTTTTTCGGTGAAAATAATCTTATAAATCACTTATAATACATCCCAAAACCCTCCTTTAAAGATGTCATTGTGTTTTTTTCTTTTACAGATAAGGCATCCCAGTTAAAGAAGTCAATGCTTTGCAGGAAGTCACTACAGTATGAAGAAATTAATCAGTACTTTTAATCACACAATTAATTGGTATCCTGTAATTGTATGGCTCTATCAAATACTTCACAGGTAACTAATTCTGAACTTCATATACTACCTTGATCTCCAATGAGTAGAAATTATTCCCAGAAGTATCAATGATTTACTTCCTTACACAAGGTGCTGATTTTACATGACTCAGAGTAAGCAAACAATACATCAAATTGTCAAGGGACACCAGTTATTAAAGAGATCATTCCTCCCCACACTTTGCTTTTAGCAATCATGTTATATGGCCTCTAAAAACTTTTTAAGAATTCAAATTTCTTTAGTTATAGATGAACAAAGAGCAAAAGTATACACCCACCACTCTGTCTCCACTTAATGTGGGAAATGAGAAAATGTAATCCATGAATATAATTTTAAAAAATATTCATAACATATTTTCTTTCATTTACCAGTTTAATGAGTACAAATTCAAATTTTAAAAGTTCTTCTATCCCTAGAATACAGCAGTTATTTCCTGCATTTTCAATTATGTGAAGAGCTTTACCCATGACTGGGAAATATACTCACCAGAAAAAAGTGGAAATGCCAAGACAATGATGAAAATAGCTTTGATCCATGATATGAAGAAAGGCATTTTATCAGGTCTGTAAAAGGAACCCTTCAAAATGTTTATAACACATGACACAAGGACATAGGCAGATTTTTCCAATGGACAGGCAAAAAATCTAGAGCCCAATTATAGAAAGCTTTTTCTGATAAAGGAACTGCTCCAACCCTTAGAGTCCTAATTAAGGAAGACTAATACCTTATTTATTTTCCCAGCCTTTAGATTCAACAAGACACAACATGTGAAAAGAGGCCTCCTAGAGATGTGAGAGAAAACCTAGGACAAAAACCTGTTTGGACGCATAAGTAGGAGCTGCTCTCTACCAACACTGTGGATTAGTTCACAAGGAAAATATGAACATTTGAATCTCAGTTTTTCCTCAGAAAATCAAAATATTTAAGTCAGGAAGGACTGCTATAAGGAGTCCTCATGGCAAATCTACAGACAAGTGCTATCTCCCTAGATTCCTTGTTACCTGAAACAGAGAAGATAGTGCAGATTGAGATCAAAAGCACTGGAGACCTTGGCTACCTTGCTCTCCTTTAGTCCTTGTTCACCTTCACCCAGCTGATAAGTCTCCTTAGTTGATGTGTGAGTTAGGAGTTTGAGGGGTTAGACAGATGACCCAGGGCAGAAAGAACACAAAAGTACTCCGAGTTCTGCCTGGAGGCTGTGAACCTGGCCATGAGAGGTGCCTCAGAAGGATTTATCCATATATCTTCTCTCAGCAGGAGCTTTGGGGACAGTTTGATCTGAGAAAGTCAGTAGCATGGGGAAACATAAAGGTAATGAGTGGTTATTGATCCTAAGAAAGACAAGATATGCAATCTTTCCAAGCAAGTGTTTTAGAAAGGGCAAGAGAATCAAAGGAAGAAGAAAAATAAATTCTGGGAATAGTAGTTACACATGTGACTAGGCCCTTTGTATTTTACAACACTAAACACACATTAGACCCTATTGCTAATTTAGCTTTTTTCACTAAATTTAAATTTTTGAGATAATTATAGATTTGCATACAGTTTAAGAAATAATACTAGGGAAGATGGTGGAATAGGAAGCTCCAGGAATCAGTCCCGACACCAGAACAACTATTGAGCTGTCTGAATCAACTATTTTGAAACTCCACAGAGTAGTAGAACACTGAACAGCATCCAGGAAAGAAAGAGAGGAAGAGACTGGTAAAGTGCAGTAAATACTCATGAATTTCACTCCTTGCAGTAACTACCATCCCCCATCCTCCAGCCTCATGGCAGGCAGCAGTAGGTTCACAAGCTCAGCTCCAGGTCAGCTTGCTAGTGCCAGGGTAGGATATAAAGACCTTGTTCCTCAAGAGGTGGAGGTGTGAGTCCAATTGCTGCTCACTGCTTTTAATCAGCTACTTCATATTACTGAAGGCCTGGCTCTGAGGGTGACCATTGCTCCAACATGTTTTGGGAAAAAGTGACAGAGGAGTCTTAAAAACAGTACCCTTCCTCAAAACTATGGAAAATCACTAAGGCTACATTAAATGGGCAAGTGCCAAATCAAGAAAATGCAGTTTTCAAAAAGCCATAGGAGGGGAGCAGATGTAGCTCATTGGTTGATTGTCTGCTTTCCATGTACGAGGTCCTGGGTTCAATCCCTCAAACCTCGAAAAGAAAAAGCCACAGGAGTACCCCTGGTACCCTTGCTGGCCCCTCCCTTACTACCTCCCCAGCAAATTGTGGAGATGCCCATTCTCACATTGTGGCTCCCTCGCCTTATTCCAGCTGGGAAAGTCTGACCTAGGGAGCTCCTCTCGGGCTTATGCTCACCCCCCAAACTCCTGAATTTGCCCTCCAGGTAAAAGCAACTTGGAACATCTAAGGCAGTGTTAAAAAAACAAGTCACAAAGCCTGGGACAAAGGCTTACCTGCTTTAAGCCCCAAAATAGAGCACCTGGGAGAGGGAAAACATCCATTTTACAGGGGGAAAAGGGAGCATTCAATTTCTGTAAACAGGGGAACATCTAAATTCACTAGTAAGCATAAGCCCAGAACAAGACAAAGGCATAGAAAAGACAGGGGGGATTATGAACTTTGCATTTACCTCAGGCTGAATATCTTTATATGAGAGATGAAATCTGAAGGAGAGCACAGGCCAAAGCAAAGCTAATTTGCAAAGATTATGAAATATGTGTTTTGTATTTATTTGTTTAGTTCTGTTAGCTCTGGCACCAAAGGAAAAATCTCTGTCATAACATAAGCTGGATACAAACACATGAAATAGACAATGCAGAGACTAAATTCCAGAGTTAACACTTTAATATCATGTACAGTGTGCAACAAAAGATTACAAGACAAAAAGAAACAGTAAATGATGGCCTATCCAAAGGAAGAGGATAAAATCCAGAAAACTTCAATGAAGAAAACCAGACTGTAGATATACCAGATAATGTCTTAAAAAACGATTCTCAATATGTTCAAGGAGATTAAGGAAAATGCACACAAAGAACTATAGGATATCAGGAAAACTATGAATGTACAATATGAGGATTTTAATAAAGAGATAGAAATTTTTAAAAGGAGACAAACAGAGTTACTAGAGTTGAAGACCACACTAACTGAAATGAAAAATTCCCTGGAAGATTCCAACAGCAGATTGGAGCTGGCAGAAGAAAGAATCAGTTAATTTGAATGCAAGACAATTGAAATGAGTCAGACTGAGGATCAGAAAGGAAAAAGAATTTTAAAAAGTGAAAGACCCTAAAAGATATGTGGGACACCATCAAGCATACCAATATATGCATATGAAAGCCTAACAAAAGTTAGGGGGACAAGGAGGTATAGGAACAGGGTGTTTTCTATTGAAGTTAAGTTGGTAACAAATCAAACATGATTGTGATAGATTTAGGATATTAAATTTTAGTCACACAGTAACCACAAAGAAAATACATGAAAAACATATATTGAAATAAATAAGAAGGGATTCAACATGTACAATACAAAAAATCAAATAAATATGAAAGTAGGCATTAATGGAAGACTTGAGGGACAAAAAAGACAAGACTTACAAAGACCATGTAGCAAAA
>JAQZBX010053435.1:0-18930 GCA_029593785.1 Cabassous unicinctus | reverse complement strand
CCTCGCATATACCGTCATCTGATATTCGACAAGGCCACCAAGCCCACTCAATTGGGAGAGAATGGCCTCTTTAACAAATGGTGCTTGGAGAACTGGATATCCATATCCAAAAGAATGGGAGAAGAATACCATCTCACACCCTATACAAAAATCAACTCCAGATGGATCAAAGATCTAAATATAAGAGCCAAAACCATAAGACCTTGGAAGATAATGTAGGGAAGCATCTACAGGATCTAGTAATAGGAAATGGTTTCATGAACTTCACAGCCAAAGCACAAGCAGCAAGAGAAAAAATAGATAAATGGGATTTCATCAAAATTAAAAACTTCTGCACCTCAAAGGATGTTATTAAGAAAATAAAAAAGCAGCCTACCCAATGGGAGAAAATATTTGGCAATCATATATCTGATAGGAGCCTAATATCCTGCATATATAAAGAAATCCTACACCTCGAAAATAAAAAGACAAACAACCCATTTAAAAAATGGGCAAGTGACCTGAAAAGACACCTCTCCAAGGAAGAAATGCAAATGGCTAAAAAGCACATGAAAAAATGCTCGACATCGCTAGCTATTAGGGAAATGCAAATCAAAACCACAATGTTATCCTTTAAACATGGGGGTGAGTTCAAAATCTTCACAGACAAACAAAAAGTGATAGAATATGTTACCAAAAGACCAGAAGTACAAGAAATACTAAAGTGACTGCTGCATCCTGAAAGGAAAAAACAAGGGTGAGAGAATTGGAGAAGAGTGTAGAAATGAAGATTATTAAGAAGGGTAAATTAAAAGGAGAAGAGGCAGATAATATTAAGATATGACAATAGAAAGCCAAAGGATGACATGGATGAAGTAAGTAATGACTTTACAGTAATAAAACTGAGTGTTAATGGCTTGAACTCCCCAATCAAAAGACATAGACTGATAGAATGGATTTTTAATAAATGAGCTACCTATAGGCTGTCTGTAAGAGATTCACCACAGACATAAGGACACAGCCAAGTTAACAGTGAAAGGTTAGAAAAAGATATGCTGTGCAAATAGAAACCAAAACAGAGCAGGAGTAGTGATATTAATATAGGACAAAACAGATTTTAAATGCCAAACTGTTATAAGGGAAGGAGAGTGTTATTACCTATTCATAAAAGAGGTAATTCACCAAGAAGAAATAACTACAATATTTATGCACCTAATCTCGGTGCCTCAAGATACATGAAGAACACATTGGTAAAATGATGGTAGAAATAGATGTCCTTACAATAAAAGACCAGGACTTCAAAACACCACTGTCAGTATTGGATAGAATATATGGACAGAGGATAAATAAAGAAATAAAGGGTTTGAATATTATGATAACTAAGTTTGACCTAACAGACATCTATAGACAATTGCACCACAAAAAGCAGGATATACATTCTTTTCAAGTACTCATGGATCCTTCTCCATGATAGGCATATTTTGAATCACAAGACGAGACTCAATAAAGTAAAAAGATTGAAATTTTAGAAAACACTTTCTCTGATCATAATGGAATGAAGCTGGAAATCAGTAATAGATGGAAAAGGGAAAATTCATACATATATGGAGATTAAAGGACACAATCTTAAATAATCAGTGGGTCAAACAAGAAATTGAAAAAGAATTCAGAAAATACCTCGAGATGAATGAAAATGAGAATGTAACATGTAAAACCTGAACCTGTGAAGAACAGTAAATGCAGTGCTGAGAGGGGAATTTATAGCCTTCAATGAATACATTAAAAAGAAGAAAAAGTTTAAGTTGAAGATCTAACTTCACACTTGGAGGAACTCTAAAAAGAACAGCAAACTACTCCCACAACAAGCCAAAGGAAAGAAATAGTAAACATTAGGACAGATATAAATGTAATCAAGAAAAAAATAGAGTGAATCAACAAAACCAAAAGGGAGTTCTTTGAGAAAAACAACAAAATCAACAAACCCTTAACTAGACTGGCAAAGAAAAAGAGAGAAAATGCAAATAAATCATAAATGAGAGGGGGTTATTACCACTGGCCCAAAAGAAATAATAGAGATCATAAGAGAATATTATGAGCAACTATATGCCAGGACAGTAGATAATATAAAACAGAAGGACAAATTCCTAGAAACAAACAAACCACCTACAATGATCCTAGAAGAAGTGGAAGAACTGAACAAACCAATCACAACTGAACAGATTGAAGCAGGCATCAAAAACTTCCCAAAGATGAAAAGCCCAGAGCAGATGTCTTCACAGGTGAATTCTATCAATCGTTTAAAGATGATCTAATACCAATTTTGCTCAGGCTTCTCTAAAAAATTAAACAGGAAAGAATGCTACCAGACTCATTCTATGAAGCCAACATCACCCTAATACCAAAATCAAAGATACTAAGAAAAAAGAAAATTATAGACCAATATCTCTAACATAGATGCTAAAATCCTCAACAAAATACCTGCAAATTGTATAAAAATCATTAAAAGAATTATACACAATGATCAAGTGGGGTTTATCTCAGGTATGCAAGGGTATTTCAACACAAGAAAATCAATTAGTGTACTAAACCACATTGGTAAATTGAAGAAAAGAAATCTTATGATTCTTTCAATTGATACAATATACAGTATTCTTTCTGATAAAAACACACCAAAGGATAGGAATAGAAGGAAGCTTTCTCAGTATGCCAAAGTGCATATATGAAAAACCTATAGTTATCACTTAACAGTGAAAGACTGAAAGCTTTCCCACTGATAACAAGAACAAGGCAAGGATGCCCAAAGTCAGCACTGTTATTCAATATTGTGCTGCAAATTCTTGCTAGAGCAATTAGGCATGATAAAGAAATAAAAGTCATCCAAATAGGAAAGGAAGAACTAAAACTTGCACTATTCATTGATATCATCCTATATCTAGAAAATCCTGAAAAGTCCACAACATAGCTACTATAACGAATAGATGAGTTTGTCAAAATGGCAGGAGACAAGATTAATAAAAATCAATAACATTTCTATACACTACTGATGTGCAGTCTCAGGAGGAAATCAGAAAAAATAAAATCCATTTATTATAGTAACTAAAAATTCAAATATTTAGGAATAAACTTAACCAAGGGCATAAAAAACTTTTATTCCTAAAACTGCAAACATTTTTAAAAGTGAAGAAGACTAAAATAAATGAAAGCATATTCCTTGTTCATAGATGGAAGACTAAATATGGTTAAGGTTTCAATTCTACCCAAACTTATTCACGGATTCAACATAATCCCAATAAAATCCCAACAGCCTTTTTTGCAGAAATGGAAAATCAATTATCAAGTTTATTTTGAAGGGTAATGGGTGCCAAATTGTCAAAAATATCTTTAAAAAGAAGAGCGAAAATGGTGGACTTTCATTTCCTGACTTTAATGCATATTTCTTAGCTACAGTGGTAAAAACATCATGGTACTGGCATAAAGCCAGATAGATTGACCAATGGAACTGAATCAGGAAATGAGTAATGAGGCCTGCACATCCACAATCAAGTGATTTTTGATGAGTCTTTAAGCCTACCCAGCTGTGCCAGAAGAGTCTATTTAACAAATAGTGATGGGATAACTGTATAGACTATCCAACAGAAAGAAAGATGACCCTTATCTCACAATTTATATAAAAATTAATTCAAAATGGATCAAGGACCTAAATATAAAAGCAATAACCATAAAATTCCTAGAAAAAATGTGGGAACAGATCTTCAAGGTCTTGTGTTAGGCATTAGTTTCTTAAACTTTATACCCAAAACACAAGGAACAACAACAAAAATTAAATAAATGCACATCCTCAAAATTAAACACTTTTGCCCCTCCATGACTTTGACAAAAGGGTGAAAAGGCAGCTGAATCATTGGGCAAACATATTTGGCAATCACATATTCAATAAAGGTTTAATGTCCTTAATATATAAAGAGATCATACAACTCAACAATAAAAAAACAAACAACCCAATTTAAAAATGGGCAAAAGACTTGCAAAGACAATTGTCCAAAGAAGAAATACAAATTGCAAAGAAACACATGAAAAATATTCAACATCAGGAGTGATTAGAGAAATGCATATCAAAACTACGAGATACCATTTCACACTTATTTGACTGGCCACTATTTAAAAGTTGGAAAACTGTAAATGTTGGAGAGGATGTAGAAATATAGGTTCACTTATTCACTGTGGTTGGGAATGTACAGCCACTCTAGAGGACTGTTAACAATTCCTAAGGAAGGTGAATATAGACTGGCCATGTGATCCAAAAATACCGTTTCTAGTTATATACCCAGAGGAACTGAGAGCAATGACACGAATAGATATCGATGTTCATAGTGGCTTAATTCATGATTGCCAAAACGTGGAAACAACCCAGGTGTCCATCAACTGATGAATGGATAAATAACCTGTTGTGTATACATACAATGGAATATTATGCAGCATTAAGAAAAGAAGTTGTGAAGCATATGGCAACATGGATGAACCTCAAGGACCTTATGTTGTGTGAAGGAAATCTAATACAAAAGGACAAATACTTCATGGTTACATGATTATGAAATAAATATATTATGTAAACTCATGGAATTACTAATTAGAATATAAGTCATCAGAAAATAGAAGGAGGGAAGAGAATGGAAAGCTGATGGTTAATCTGTGCAGAATTGGTTTAAAAGTTTGTTTGTAAATCTTTGGAAATGAGTAGAAATTGTGAGAGCAGCTCATGGTGTTTGTGACTAGCAGAGTTGTTATATGGCTATGACAGTTGTTGAAAGGGAAAGTCTAAGGAGATAATTATCACTATAAGGATATCTAAAAAATGTAACATGGATCTGTAAAACAGTGAAACCTCATGTAAAATACTAATATGGGTGATATTGCATATATAAGACTGTATTTACAAAATATAAATACAAATAAACTAGAGAGAAGGAAATAGAATAGCAGCTATGTACAGCACAAGAAGCCTAGAGGGATTGTGAGGTGATGAGTTTTGTGTGTTTGTTTTTGTATTTTAGTATTATTATTGTTACTGGGATAAAGAAAATGCTCTAAAAATGATTGGAGTGATGAGGGCATGACTGTATGATTATACCAAATGTCATTGATTGTACACTTTGGATGGATTTATGCTTTAGAATACATATCAATAACATTGATTTGTTAAAAAAAGAAAATAAATGTAGAACAAAAGTCAGGATGATCCAGAGTGGTGTTGGTTATGGGGATGTTTGTAGTAGGTAGTATATGCTAGGCTTCATTAAGTAAGTAACTTTTGAATTCAAACTGGAAAGCAACAGGGAATAAGTCCTATAGATATTTGTGAAAAACTATCTAATAAATGGAAATTAGTAGTGCAACAGCCCCAGGCAGTACTGTTGTTCTGAATTGATTAAATTGAATTTGAAATTTATTTCTGGGTGTAGGTCAGGTAAAACACAATGGGAAATAAGGATATAACACATGAGAGAATATCGTTTGTTACTCACAAGTACCAGGGAAAGAGGGGAGCCATGAGAGTTTATTGGGAAGCATGATCTGCTTAGGTAGTTCAAACCGCAGGTAGGGGGCAGACAAACACAGCAAGAGGGACCTGTGGACTTCTGGCTTTATTGTGGTCCAGGGGTGGAGGTTAGCAAATTTCCTGTGGGAGTGAAGGATTGGGTATTTTAGAGAAAGCACAAAAGGAAAGGGAAAGGGACTAGGGTCTGAGGGAAGTCAGTGCATGGCTTTGAGCAGAGGCGTGACATGATCTGACTTATATATATGATTCTGGCTACCCTTGAGTGTAGTCCAGGATGGAAGCATGGAGATCAATAAAATATTTTATATATCCAGGTGAAGGTACAGTTGTCTCAGAGCAGGTAGCAGTGGAGATGGTGAGAGGTAGCAATATTTTGGATGTATTTTGAGGTATAGCCAACAGGAATCATCATGGACTAAATGTAGATATTGTGTAACGGAGAGAGTACTCATGGGTTACCCAAAGCTTTGGGCCTGTGGGATTGAAGCATACCATTACCATTAAAATGGTTGAGGAAGGATGTACCTCAACAAGTACGGAATGAGGAGAGTTCAGAAAAGAGGTTTAGACTAAATACATCTCAGATGTTTAAAAGCCATTCAGGTGAAAAGGCCACAAAGGCATTTGGCTATGTTATATAAATAATCTTTTGGAATTGATAAAGACACATAACCCAAAGGGGGAAAGGTGCAAAAGTCATTGTAGGCAGTTAATAGAAAATACAGATGATCAATAAACATATCAAATGATACCCTGTATCCTTAAAATTAGGGGAATTAAACTCAAGCCATTAAATTGTATTCCATATTTGTAATTTTGACAAATATTAAAAAAAAAAACAGCAAACTTATCAGGTTTTGATGAGATATGGAGCAAAATGAATTCTGAAGCACTAGTGGAAGGAGGATATATTTGTACAATTGCTTTTAAAAACATTTAGAAACTCTTGTAAATATTTTATGATCTATTTATTTTTGTTCTACATGATTACCATAAAATGATTTCTTTTTCCACAAAAAGACTTGTCCAAATAAAGTAATTGAATCCTTGTTTGTACTAGCAGAACACAGAACACTGGGAGAAAAAAAAACCTGAATTAGGTAAATGGAAAAAGTAAAAGCAAGATATTTACTAAAATAAAATTTAGGATATTATAGATATGTAGGGAATGCAGGAGGAGCCCACCAATGATTGTTGCTGTAGATTTCCTATATGTAGTGATCGGTTCTCATTTTAGAAAATTTTTAATTTGTAAACATTTATTAGATACATACTCTTGTGTGCATAATATATTTCATAATAAGATTTAAAATAATTTTTAAAATTGGCAAAGAAATTTTAAGCAATAAAACTTAACTTATATGAAAGCACACCAGGAATCAGCAACTGATTAGAAAATTCACAGCAATGGGTGGACCAACTGGTAACAGACATTTGAAGAAATCATCTATTTCATAACTTATTCATAGATAATTGTAAACAAACAGGAAATATTACTTTTTCATTATGATAAAGTATGTGTATGCTCCAGAAAGATACCAAAGACAAAAACCATACCTATGAAATGTTTGAGTTTTACATATGAACACAAATATTTCTCTGATAGAAAATGACAGGTGAATATCTTTGGAGATCTGAAACAGTGGGAGTACATTGAAGAAGGATTGGGCTTTATTACAGAGTTAGAGTCCAGCTGACTTTGCCATCAGAATCTGGAACAACTTCTTAAAGGTAAGGTTGAATTCCAAGGTCATAAAAAAGATAGAATATTAGAGGAAGACACTTGGTGGGAAACCAAAGGGTATTCCTTATATAAAGAAGACTAATAAATTGAGTTAAACTGTTGTCTGTAGTTCACCTTTTATTAGAAGCTTTGGGTTTGGAAAGTAGAGGTTGAAGGGCTAAGTATCACTGCTGAAAAATGAGCCGACATGTCTCCTGGCTCTTTGGACATGAAATGTCTCCAATATTCCTATGGGGAATAAGATTCAAATTATGAATCACGGGTACCTGTTTATAAATGCAATCCTAGCCAGCTGCTGGGGTAATGTTATAAAGCTACTAGACAGAAAGGGTAAGATAGCTAGAGTTTAATGTGTGATTTGTTTGCATGGGTATGTGTGTGTGTAAGTGATAAGAGATTGTGAAGCCACTTGTATGGTGTGTCATCTGAAAACAAACCCAGGCACAACAAAGCCTTTCAGCAAATGACTGCTTTATTACATATATATCCCAAAGGATCCAAGAGAGCAGAGAAAGGGATCCCATCATGACTGGTGTCCCAGGGAGGTCAACTGCTCACTTCAGCATGGGTAGATGACAGCTCCACATACCCCACTTTAACCTGTGCTACCACAGGGCAGGGTATTTATTAACTCAAGGGAAAAGTATCTGCCACTGCGAGTTCCCACCCTGAAAAGCAGCTACAAGTGCTTGTTCCTGGTTTCAGGTTTAAGGCATAGTCAGGTGGCTCCATTACACTTAAATCACTGTGAAATGGAAACATATTGAAACATCTGCACACAAGAGAAAAAGATGGGGGTGGTAGGTGAGGGCTGAGAGATGCCTATTAGGGTGTCCATAACTTCCTCAACATAGATCCATGGACAACAACCTATAAAACAAGATTATAAAATACATGGTTTAGTCTAATGATAAGAAAAATTCCCAAAAGCTATTGTTTAAAACAGAATTAATTATATGAATCAAAGGAGTCTTTAAAAACTGGTACGTAAGTATACAGATAAATATGTGTGCCCTCATACACACATAATTTAAAATCAATGAGATTAAAGCATAATTTTTATTTAAAAAAAAGAAATTATTAAACAAATCATGGAGAATGAAGAAAATTGGATATAAAAAAACAGAATTCTTGAAACAAAATATATGCACTGAAATTAAAAAAATAAAAATTGAATGTAGTATTTATTTTATAGTCAAAGGGAAATGTAATTAATTAGAAAAAAATGAGAAGTTTTCCAAGTATCTAAAATAAATAAATAAGAAGTTAAGAAATATAAAATGTTAGGAAATGGAGATAATTAAAAAAGAATGTGGGCAATGGATAATAATATCAGTTAATTTTTGCCATCTTTGAAAAGGTACACAAAGACTAGCATCATAGAGTTTGTTAAAACATTTTACAACTTTCCACATCAGTAATTAAATTTTTAAATTGCTAAAATATGTTATTATAATAATATAATACTTATAATTATATTATCTTAAACATTTGTCAAATTGAAATGCTCCTGTAAAAACCGCTTGTAAGAGTGACCCCCACCTAACTTCTGTCTTCCTCTGTTATGCTTGCAAAGCTAATCTTAGTCCTGCAGCAATACCTAAAAAAAACAAAAATATAGTACACTTAGTAGCTCCGGTCAGAAGTTAACCACAAAATCTACATACCCACAAACTAGGACTTTCCTGTTTTTTTAGCAGACTCATTAGGGTAGTAGAATAAACTTAGTAGAACTTTAAGTCAGTATAAAAATGGGCAAAATTTAGATGGCTTTTTCTGTGCATGCAATGTGTGACCAAACATGTTAAATCATGTAGTGTCATAGGGCATATACAACATGCAACTCTTCTGTACCTGTCAATCCTGTAACCCAATTCTTTGAACTCCCCTATCCAAGCCAAAATAACACTGCTACTTCTGCTGTTCAGGGAGGCTGATTTGAAACTTTGTCTGTCTTAAGACCTCCACTGGCTTAATTATCTCTGTTCCTTGCATGATCAAAACTTGGTGTGGACCCCAATTCTCTGCACTGGGCACACACACACACACAAAATACAGAGAACTCACATGGGACCCCTTTACTGTCTTTTAAATCAGCCAAAGAAAAAATAATACTGAGAATATTGCAGGACACCTGACTCATGTTTAAATTCAATACATATATGTAGATGGGAAGGTGGAATATTGCTTTGACATTGATGAAAATAATTTTGAGCATGGGCATGGTCATCAAAGAGCAGGAAAAAGATGTGATAGATAGCAGAGTTTGTGTTATCTTGGAAAGTTTTATGATAATAAACAATTTTCTTAATGGGAAAGAATTTGAATTACTTTGACTCCAATAACTCAAGCCAATTCAATTTATCCTAGGATTTACGTGGTTTTCACTGTCATTGAACGTTTCATGAAATTGATGACATTCGTTGGTTTTTGATTTTGAAGATTCTAGCTCATTCTTTAGACTTTATGAATAAGTGAAACTTATGTGAAAACTTTAAACAATCAAATAGCTTCTTATAAAGTAAGAGAGTTGAATAATATGTGCTTCTACACCAAACGAAATGCCTTATTATATTTTTAGTGTTTTGGGTATTTTACTATTAATGTCATGATATAGTCTCAATTGTTTTAATGCTACATTATGAATCTAGAAATCTGTCTTAATGATACTGAAATAAATGGTCATGTCAGGGAAATGAGCTCATCCTTTGGATTCATTACTTTAGTCCAATGGAAAATCATGTGATGACAAGTCCCATGGTAGTTAAACATAGGATTCAAATGAGCCCAATTGCACCAAGGAGAGCTCCTTTTGCTTTTCTACTACATCAAATTGAGTATACTATTATTCTGCCACTCCCATTATACTTGCAAATATAGACAAGCTTCTAATAAACAAATTGAAACATGCATTCTGTATGACAATTTCATGTAATCCCAGGAGAAACCTAAAATTTTTCTCAAATTTTATCTTTCATTTCACTTTTGTAAAATTCCTTTGAAGTGAAAGCAGGGCTTCATTAGTGTTCAGGTTGCCAGGGAAAGCCAAATTGAAAACTCAAGGGATACTTTTAAAAATTCTTCTCCTCCTGAGATCCAAAATGTAGATGCAAATGCTTTTAATTTTTTCATTTTAATTTTAACTTTTCCATTATTATATATTAGCACTCTAACAGGTCCCCTGACATGCAAAGAACTGGAGCTTAAGAGAGAGGGAGAGCATCCCTTTTTACTTCTGAAGGTGGTAATTGTCAGCTCCAAGAAGTTGCTAAATGAAGTAAAAAAAACAAAACAAAACGTTCTTTTCAAGGCTTTTTTAAATGTTATGAGAGACTAATTCTTTCCTTAGCTTCTAGGCTTTTAACCTGCCCTTCTTTTAGTAAAAAATAATTTTACTGGCAGTGAGATTCTTAAGTTAGGAAACTAAATTCTTACCATCCCAAGGGAATGTCTCTATGATACCTGTCTAATCAGAACAAAGCAACCACATTTTGAATCTAAATTGCTACATAATTCTGATTCATTTACACTCTTCTCAGATCTTTTTGTCGTGGTATTTTGTTGTTTTTCATTTGTACCGTAATTTACCTTATTGAATACAATGTGGAACACTGTTCCTCCAATTAATAGACAGGCTACATTAGAAAATATAATGGATAATGGATACCATCATCCAACATCATTAATGAGAACATTGTTGATGTAGAATTTTTTAAAGAAAAAAAAATATGTCTTCAATCCCTTAGTAAAACATAACCCTGAAGGACTGAACTTGGTTATAGTCTGAAATTGGTTATATTGGTCTGTTCACCCATTTCCTTGAAAACAGTGCCATCAGTGCAAACATTGCTAAGAATAAAACTATTCAAATTCTTTCAGTTTTACCTCTGCATTCCATAGGAACTCTATGTAATTCAATCCAATTGTATTTGAGATGAAACTCCTCATTATATATGCATCCAATCTCAACCTGCTCTTTTAGTAATTAAAATAGAAAATACTGACAGAATTCAAATTTTATATCAATAAATTGCCATGTTATAAAGATCTTTTCTACAAGAAAATTTTTTTATCGACCATCATATTTTTTGTCATTTTATGATTTTAATATTTACATTTAAAAATTTGGTTTGAAATAAATTTAGTTTGAAATGAAGAATGAACTACAGACCCTGATTTGTTCTCCCTTAGAAACTATAAGTGTGGTGGCAAGTGCACTTCTTCTCACATGTAATAGCAGCCATTTAGTAGCAGTTTTACACAGGATCCTAAGGACTCTTCATGAAAGACAGTTAGAAAGAACACTGGAATTTGTTTTGGCCTCAAGAAAGGGGAGTGTAGGCACATGCATCAATATTTAATTACCACATCTTCCTTTCTGAGAAAAAAATGCTTTTTCTGACAGGGATGAAATTTTCATATATTGAAGTTTGGAAATCTATACAATTGTTTTGACTGTGAAATTTTTGTACCCATACAAGTTTTATCTATATAGCATTCCCTTATAAAAATTAATCTTTGTTGATTCGCTCAGTATTAGCCTCACTTTTAATGTATTTCCTAGATAGTCTTCAAATATAATTAGTTTTATAATATTTAATTATGAACCTAAAAGGAAATAGAATATATGTAATTTACCTCCCATTTGTAAACAGAAGTTATCATACTCTATAACTCTTCTAAAACTTTTTTTTACTTTGTATCATTATTTTTTCTCTACATTATGTGGAGGGCAAAGTGGTTTTATTCAGTACCTTATTGATAATGATTTGAGTTTCTTTGCCTGTACATCTATTTGGATATGATCAGAAATATCTGTGGTGTCAAATCTCAGAAGCGGGAGTTACAAATTGGAAATGCATTTGTCATTTTCATATACTTGAAAAATTTTCCCTCCATAGAATTTAGAGTTTTCTACTCTCATCAGCCTTGGTTTCTAATGTCTTGTCATCAGAAAGTTTTGCTTTTTTGCAAATCTCAGTGTACTTTTAATCAGCAAAATTTTTTTATGATTGAGGTTGCACATATTTTTCAAATGTTTAATACATACTCTCCATTTTTTAATAATCTATCTCTTCATTTCCCATACATATTTTCATTGATTTTTTAGAGTTTATTTCTTGATTTCTAAAATCACTTTTTTAAGGTAGTGCGTTGAAGTTAAAAATTAAAAATAATAAAAAGTAATAAATATTTTAAATTTTCCTTTGTCGACCAAAAAATTTCAGACTGAGCTGCTTATTTGTTATCTTAGAATTGCAATTTGGAGAACAGATTCAAGGAGCAACCTAAATTGTGTCCTATCTTGGGGCTGCCAAGCAAAGGTTTTTAAAGAGAAAGAATATTACATAAATTGGAAGAATTATGATTGGTGGATATTTGGGGCTTTCTAAATGTCCTTCAAGTTAGACAGTTTCCTGATTTTTTAACTCTTTTAGTTGGTTCATGGTGTCCAGATGTGCTTAGAAACATCCCTACTTTTGTTTTTGCATAACTTGGCAGTTTGTGATATCTGTCTGAGACGTGCGTAAGATTAACTTGCTGAATGGCTTTCCAACTTCATCATCAATCTCTTAGGCACAGTCATTCCAATTTCTTTACTTCTAAAGTGTGTTTATTTATCTATGTTTGTTAAATTCTCGCCATTAGCATATATATAGCTAAGATATAACATATATATATAGCTAAGATAAACATATATGTAAGATAAAAAAAACATAATTTTCTATTCTAAATATTTGAGTTAACATTCAAAGTTATTTTCTGATTGATTCAAATTTTTGCATTTATAATTGCATAAAAACAAAATGAGAACATGGCCAACATACAAGATTTTCAGAAACAACATTTGTTGCTTACATATACGCAAGTACTAATCTATTGAGTTAATCTCACATCATATTACTTCTCACAAAATTCATCATTCAGGATATCCATATCAATTGACAATTCACATTGTTTTCCCAAATAATTTCAATAGTAAGTCTTCCCAAAAGTTTTTTCTCTACTCAATTCTGTCCTAAAGTATCCACATAAAGTATTTTATTTTCCACTCTGAATTTTCTGATGTAAAATCCGGCAGACGCTTTTCCTGAATTGACTTTAGGATTGTTGTTTCCTCAGAATAACAATATTGATGCTAAAAAATGACTGATGCCTGAAGGCAAGACTTCATTCATAATACTGATAGGAGTTTTTAAAAATGCGAATTTTCACTGGCCCTATGAGTGTTGTTGTATATATAAAAGATTTTGTGTGACTTTTCATAAATAACATCTTCAACATGAGTTATCTGGCACACCTTTAAGGGGCTTCATCCTCTGTTATATACATGTCTCTCTATCAACTGGAATAGCTGATAAAGAGTCTTCCACTTTCATTATATTTATATTTTGAGTTCTTCCATGTTAAATATCATCAGACAATCTACTAAAGGGTTTGCTATGTAAGTGGCATGTATATTCATTCTTTCCAATATGAATTGGCTTAAATTTATGAAGTAGCCAGGATGACTAAAGCCTCTAACAGCTTGATTACAAACACTTTTTGACCAGTGTTTGAATTCTCTAGTATGTTTAAAGGTTAACTAAAGGCTGAAATTTATTCCATAGTCCAAAAATTTATAATACAAGTTCTTTCATGTAATCTAAAGTAAGAACATTGACTAAATGTTGATGACATTCATATACTTTCTCTCCAGTGTGAATTTTCTCATACATTTCTCAGGACTGAACACTGAATGAAAGCTTTCTTCCCACACTGATAATATTCACAAGGCTTCTCTCCAGTGTGAGTTCTATCATTTTGTCTCAGTATAGAACACTGAGTGAAGGCATTTCCACATTGATGACATTTTTTGGTATTTCTTCCCAGTGTGAGTCCTCTCATGTCATCTAAGGCTAGAATAATGTTTGGATACTTTCCTACACAAATGACATTCATAAGATTTTTCTCCAGTGTGAGTCTTCTCATGTTATCGAGGGCTAGAATAATGATTGAAGGATTTCCCACAAGAATGGCATTCATAGGGTTTCTCTGCAGTGTGAGTCTGTTCATGTGGTCTAATGATAGAATAATGGGTGAAAGCTTTCCCACATAGATGACATTCATAAGATATCTCTCCTGTGTGACTGTGCGCATGTTTTCTGACGGCATAAGAATGAGTGAAGGCTAACCTACATAGATGGCATTCATAAGATATCTCTTAAGTTTGAGGTCTCTCATTTTCTTTTAGGGTGGAATATCAAATAAAGGCTTTCTCACATAGATGACATTCAAGGGTTTCTCTCTGAGGTGAGTTCCATTGTAATGTATAGGGCCAGAGCTCTGAATAAACTATTTACCAATTAGATGACACTCATATGATTCACCCCTATTGAGTATTTGCTTTTGTGGATTAAAACATGACTAGTTACTGAGTTGATTTGCAAATAGATTCCCTGGAGTAGGGTTTCTTTCCCTTGTGAGATAACATATGTTGAGTCATTTTGAATCTGTGAGTAAAATCTTCTGGCAGTTCACTACAAGTAATACCATTCTTTTGACTATGATATTTCTGCTTCTGAGAAGTGGATGAGGGAATATAAAAGGCTTTTGTTCATAAATATGCTTTCATTATATATGGATTCAAGAATAATCATTCAATGACAATCACTAACTAAAATATTTCCATTGGCAGCAAATTACCATATTATTCTCTTTCATGCACAGAGATGTCATTTGTAGCATACCAAAGCAGAGCTATCTCATTATTGAAGACTTTATATTTTTTGAAAGATTAGGTATATGAGCCATGTTTATGCAATTATCTTTTATAAAATTCCAGGTGATACTTATGTGTTCAAGTTAATTTTTCTCTCAATTGTCTGGATTAGCACTTAAACCAACTTACTTAAATTCATGTATTTGAACTGAAATCGTAATTTATTCCACTCACAGGTTTCAATTTGTAAGACTAGTGTTCACACCCATGAAGCTTACTAATTATGTGATGGCAGATGTGTCTTTCCTACAGATAAGTTTGGTGGATGACTATTCTTGTGTTTTTAAGTCCACTTTCACTGATTAAATTCTGGAATTTGAAAAATCCAATTTCTTCTCTCCACAGGTCCCTGCCTTGCTCCAACTGGGAACATACATCTGATTTGCAGATATGATGCACCACTAAGACCAGAGGACTGATATTCTCCAGTACCACATCATTCAACAGCTTTTCTGGGATATGTCCAGCAATGCCCCCTCTTCCTGGGTGAACTCTTTAATTTTATCTTTTAAGATTTACTAACTCCATCAGGTGCATGGCCAATAGCACAGTTGACAACACTTTTCCTCTAGGTTTTCCCTCACAACCAGAAAAGCAGTGGGGAGGGCCTGAATAATCCCAGAGTCATGAACATCACCTCCATGGGTCCCATGGTAATGAAGCATCTGTCCTTCCTGTTGCATTTTATCTATTTTCTCAACTTTTTGTATAGTAAAAATGATATAAAATACAATACAAATAAAAATTTAAATATCTTTCCCTTCACTGTGGTGTGTTTATTCATGCAGATTATTTTTTATTTTTATAGTCAAATTCATTCATATTTTCTTTCACCATATCTTCATTTTGAGATGCAGAAAAACCTTCCCCAAATTAATTACATATATCTACATACCCACCAGCAGTAATGAAAAGTCCAGTGCACCATAAATTTTCTGTTCTATTTAAACATTTTGTGTGCTGTGCAATGTTATTATAATGTATAAATTTAATTTACATATTCATGAGTCCTAAAAAAGTTGAATAACTTCATATTAACTGTTTGGATAGCTCTGTGAAGTACATATTCATGAATTATGCTCATGTTTCTACTTGGACTACTGTACTTTTTACTATTGATTTTTAGGAATTTATTATGCAATCTTGGTATGTGTTTATTTTCAGACATTTGTATTCTAAACTTCTTATTAGGCTCTCTAGATTCTCTTTTCACTCTCTTAATAGTGTCTGCTGATTATTAGACATGATTAACTTTAAAATAATCCACTTCATTTCTTTCTTCTTTACAGTTAGTGCTTCGTGTATCCAGTTTAATAAATCTTAGTCCACCCAAAATCACCCAGAAATCCTTCTATGCTTTCTACTAAAATGTTATTTTTTACCATTCATATTTAAATTTGCATCCGTCTATAATTTAATTATGTGGTAGTCAAGGTTACTTTTTCCCATTTTTATATTCAATTGACACAGTACCACCCTGAAAAGACTGTGTCAACCAAACTGCATTATATATATGTCTTCTGGTCTCCAATCTGTTGCAATGTTCAATTTTTCTTCATAGCAGTAATGTCACACTGTCTTAATCACTATGGCTTTAAAAGGGGCCTAAATATTTTGTACATGTTTTCTAACAGCTTATTTCTTCAAAACTGCCTTAATTACTCTTAGCTGGGGTTCTAACTTGAAACACTGAATGGCTCTGTGGTCTGCACCCACAGTTAGAGGTATCCAGGCTGTGTTGCCATTGTGCGACTTTTAAGCTGTGCATAACCATGTGGGAAAGAGGGTTAGGAGTGGCAAGTCCCAGTTTTAGATCTATGACCTTCATATATGATGATTTTCCTTTTTTTTATTTAGCATTTGTGGAGTCTTTCTCCACTTTCTATCATCTTCCAGAGCTGAAAGCACGTGGGGCTTATCCTTTAATTAGTTGTTTCTGAGGGGAGACTTTTCCAAGGGATGCCTTATGTCACCATGTGATGGTTAGGCTAATGTGTCAACTCAGCCAAGAAATGGTGCCCAGGTGTTTGGTCAAGAAAGTACTGGGCCAATTGTAATACAAGAACATTTCATGAACTTTAATCATCAATGAGTTGATTGCGTAGATGGCTGGTTACATCTGTAATCAACTGAGGAAGTTTTTGTCAGAAACGTGTTATGTCTCTTCCAATCAGTTGAAGGTCTTAAAAGGGTAAGAGATATCATGATTCAGGGAAAGAGAATTCCCATCTTTACTTTGGACAACAGGTGTCTCCTGGGGATCTCATCAAAGACCCTCATTGGAGCCCCTGGTTTGCAACCTGCCCTACAGAATTTGGACTTGTGCATCCCCATGGTAATGTGAGACAATTTTATAAAGTCTAATACTATTTACATATATCTCCTGTTAGTTCTGTTTCCTTAGAGAACCCTGACTAATACACACCATGTTAATGATGTCACTTGAAAACTCAATGTCTTTTGATAGTTCTGGCTGTGTCATATCTCTGATACCTGGCCAGTAGCTCCAGTTTTCCCTTTTTCCCTCAAAGTGTCCTCCACCATCACTTCCCTTCTACTATTTTTTCCTACTCTTATTTCCTAATTTCTCCTACCTTATCTCATTTGGGTAAACAGTAAACCTATAAATGGAAATCAGTTATGAAAAGCAGAATTTTTTTTAAAGGAACAAAGATTTCTCAGGGGCACTCATTCTAAATTATAGTATTATTTAGCTTCATGCACCCAAAGGACAAATTAAAATGTTATAGACTGCATAATTAATAGCAAATTCAAATAATAATGGTATAAAAACTACTGTACGATGGATTGAACACTGAAAATTTAGATTTCAAAATAAGTGGATTTTGAGAAATGGACAAAAATTACAATAATATGCTAGGCAATTTCTGGTTCAGTATAACAAGGTCACAAGCCTTAGTCACCCATTCTTTTTGACACAACAAGAACAGATATTAATTAACAATCCATTGAAAAGTCATGAAATAAGAGAATGGATATATCTTGAAAAGACCACAGTGTAAACTGTAGGTGAATAAGAAATATTATTGGAGCAGAAACCCAGGATACGTGTGCAATTCTGTAGCAAAAGAGAGCAATTTGTGGTTGGGGAGTGGAGGAATGGCATGTCTCAAAGAATAATTAAACTCAGAGTTGGAGAGTGTATTCATGGATATAAATAAGAAAGTGGACAACAATAGGGACGTGGATGGGAAGTTCTGCTAAAAATATCACTTCATCTCATCAGTTCACCCCTCGTTTCTTTCACTGAGCAGTTTTGGGTACAATGTGGAAGAACCAAAAATATTCACTTAAGGCTCTTGAATTCTCTTCAACATAATGTGGAGTTTCTTGAATATTCTTCCTGAAATCCTGCCCATATCTAGAATTTCAGGGCAAAAATAGCTATGACAAAAAAACCCACAAAGAGATAAACCCTCCCACTTCATAACACTGCTAAAGAAGTCACACACCAACTCTTAGAAAAACCTGCATAGCCCTACATTCTTTAATATTAAAAAATAAATAAAAAACCTACAGGAAAATACATAAATGATTGTGGGTAAACTACGTGAACAAAATAATTGATTCTTGGAAAAAAAAAAGATACGTTTGAAAAGAAAAATTCAACATTAGAATTGTTACATAAAGAATGTCTACAAAGAATACCCTAGAAAATATAAGAAAATATTTGCTCCCACATGAAAAAGCTGAATACAAGAGAATAAGAAAATACTGAAAAAAACAAACAATATGTATAAATAAATGACAAGTGCTGCTACAGAGAAAAAAAATTCACAAACATTTATTGACTGGTATCAACATTTACAGGCTCAGGATTCTAGAAGATACTGGAACAAACTATGAAACTTGTAAATGGAGATGATG
>JAQZBX010053434.1:0-18887 GCA_029593785.1 Cabassous unicinctus | reverse complement strand
AATAGGTGCCTCTCTGTCCACCCCTTCACTGACCCAGTTCCTCTCTCTCCCAAGGGTTTGACAGCCTGCCTAACCAGCTCACCCCTTCCCTCTCCCTGGAGGTGCTTCAGCACTGACTTGCTTATTTCCTTTATTTCTGGTCTGCCCACCCTATATTCCTACCCCCTACAACTTTCTCCCCCTGAGCTGGCTGAGTGCCACTCCCACACCTGTTTGCCACGCAGCTCCCCAACCTCAAGAATCTGCTGGGTACCAGGATGTATCCCTGGTTGCCAAGGGGCTTGCATCTTGCATCTCTCTCTGATCTGGCTGAGCATTGGTGTTCCAGGAAAGTCACTTCCTTGGCTTCCATCTCCCTCTGAGCTGGTTTTGTGTTGGCTTGTGTGACCTATCTCCTATGACTTACCTTTCCCAGCCTAACTGGGGCCCCCTCTCTAGCTGCTTTTTCCAATTGCCCCCATGGTCCCATGGCTTCCCTATTTCCAGGTAAACCTGCCTACCTTCCTGCAGTTTCTGGAGGAGGAGTGCAGCCTGCCATTCTTTACTCTGCCATCTTGGATCTTGAGAATTGATTTTTGACAAGACTGCCAAGACCATCCAGTGTGGAAAGAATAGTCTCTTTAACAAATGGTGCTAGAAGAACTGGCTATCCATATGGAAAAGAGTGAGAGAGGACCACTATATAACACCATATACAATAATTAACTCAAAATGGATCATAGACCTAAATTCAAGAGCCAGGACTATGAAACCCCTAGAAGAAAATGTAAGGAGACATCGTCAGGCTCTTGGGTTAGCCAATGGTTTCTTAGCCTTTACACCCAAAGCACAAGCAACAAATGAAAAAATAGACAAGTGGGACCTCATTAATATTAACACTTTACTGCATCAAAGAACTTTGACATGAAATTGAAAATAAAACCTAATAAATGGGAAAAAATGTTTGGAAACCACATATCCAATAAGTGTACAATATCCAGAATATATAAAGAAATCCTATAACTCAATAATAAAAAGACAAACAACAGATTTTAAAAATATGCAAAAAACTAGAATAGACATTTATCCAAAGAGCATATACAAATGACTAAAAAACACATGAACATATGCTCAAGATCAGTAGCTATTAGGGAAATGCAAATCAAAATCACAATGGGATATCATTTCACACCCACTAGAATGGTTACTGCTTTAAAAAAAAAAAAAAAACAACAGAAAAATGCAAGTGTTGGAGAGGATGTGGAGAAATAAGGACACTCATTCATTGCTAGTGGGAATGTAAAATATTGCAGCCACTTTGAAAAAGAGATTTGTAGTTCTTCAAGAAGCTAAGTATATAATTCCCATATGACCCAGCAAATTCACTACTAAGCAAATACATAAAAGAATAGAAAGCATGGACTCAAACAAATATTTGCATATTCACAATTGCCAAAAGAGTGAAGCGGAATTATTCACAATTGCCAAAAGAGTGAAGCAACCCAAATTATTATTATAGCGGAATTATTCACAATTGCCAAAAGAGTGAAGCACCCCAAATGTCCATCGGCTGTTGAATGGATAAATAACATGTGGCATATACATACAATTGAATATTATTTATTCATTAAATTGAATGAAGTATTGATGCATGTGACAACATCAATGAACTTTGATGAAATTATGCTGAATGTAATAAGCCAGGCACAAAAGGACAAATAGTGCATGATCTCACTGATATAAAGAAATTATAATAAACTCATAGAGTGAGAATCTGGAATATAGTTTACCAGGGGATGGAGTGGGGCGAGAGAATGGGGAGTTGATGCTTAATTTGTAAAGAATTTATATTTAGGTTGATTGTAAAGTTTTGGAAATGGATGGTGGTGATGGTAACACATTATTGTGTGTGTAAGTAACAGCACTGAATTATATATGTGAATGTGGTGAAAAGGGGGAAATTTTAGGTCATATATGTTACTAGAATAAATATTAAAAGAAAAATAATAGGACTATGTAACCCAGTGAGTCCTATTGTAGATGATGGACTATAGTTAATAATACAAGTACAAGAATTTTCTTTCATGAATTATAACTAATGTATGATACTAATACCATGGAAAATATATACATACATATAAAAAATATGTAATAACAATTATGTACATTGTAAAAATACAATTTCTATAATCTTTCATCAATTGTAGCAAAGATTCCAAACCAAAGAAAAGTGCCAACAATAAGGATTCTGTGGGAAAGCTGTATTTTTTGCCTGATTTTTTTTCAAACATACTATTTAAGTAATTAAAAAATTAAAATATAAAGAAAATATGTATATTGAATTATACATATAATGTATATGTACACTTGCTTGATAGAGACCTTGAGATCACAAGTCAGGGAAAATGAAGGCAGCAGAGAAGACTTGTGGAGAAAGGCCCGCAGAAGAGAGGGTCCTCCTAGTGAATGATCTCACAGCGTGGGACCACAGCTGTGAACTGGAGGAGAGGCAGCAAAACAAAACCTACCACGTTGCTTCTCTTTTCCAAGCTATTCCAATAGCCGCAACAAATTCCCCCCAGTACCTTGGTTACCCCTGACTGAAAATGGATGGCTGAAGTGGGAGGGTACACTCTTTCTTTGAGCAGAAGAACTACTAAGAACATTCTTTTATCAGCCAGAGATCAAGTAGCCCATCTTGGGAGGCGACATACATGAGCAAACAGGCTGCTGCATCCATCACATGCACGGTAGCACTGGCCATTCCTGTTCACTGAAGTTGACCAGAAAGGACTCCTGGAATGCTGCTGTTTGACAGCTCTGGGAGGAAGAAAAGTCCTCCCATTTCACATATGAGTAACTCTTTGGCGAATCCAAAGCATGGTCTGGCATTGTTGTGAAAAGTCCCCATGCCTGCAGCCACAAATGCCAGGACCGCTCAAAAGTTGCAGGTGGAACTACATTTCAGATACCGATATGGACATCTGGGAACCAATTCAAACTCTTTCCATCATATTTGAAAATCAAAACAGTCTTGGCAGATTGATGGCTGAGGAAAAGATATAATCACAGAGTTAATTACATGGAAAATTATTTTCTTTGGGATTTGAGAATGAAAGAAGTATCTTGAATGAGGACGGGATTACCAAATCACCAAGCTTGCCTAACAATTGCCATTAGTCAAGCTCTGTATTTGTCGATATGGGAATATCATCCCTTCTAGATACTGTTTGAAAGGCATCCTGTACTTTTGTGTCTCTTAAATCTGATAAAAGTGAGCTACAAACATGTGCCCAGTCAAACTGGGGTGACTCACTCTAACAGACAGTTGTTCATAGTACTTCATTCACAACAATAGAAAGAATCTCCCGCCTTCCCCACCCCCCCATCTTTTGCCTTTAGTTTCCTCAAACTTAATTTTGAATGCACAAGAATATTCAAAATCTGGTCAATTTATTTAGTGGAAATCAGAGATTTATTTATTTAATGGGATCAGAGACTAGATTCAAGTCCAGGCTTTGTACCTTACAAGCTCTATGGCTTTAGACTAGTTCCTAGCTTTATTGAGCCTTAGTGGTTTCATCTATAAATAGGTATCTGTTACCCACAAATAATGCTTTATAACAAACTATCCCAAAACCTAGTTGCTTAAAACAGCACACATTTATTTAGCTTGTGAGTCGGCAGGTTGGCAGGGTGGTTCTTTGGTCTGGGCTGGACCAGGCTGATCTTGGCACATTCTATTGGCCAAAGCAAGTCCCAAGGCCAACAGATTTAAGACCATCTCTGCATTGGAGGAGCTGCTAAGTTACTTTGCAAAAAGGTGTGGCTACAGGAGGAAGGAAATATTGTGACCATTTTTACAACCTTCAACACTACCTTCTAGGAATTAATGTGATAGTATATGGAGACTGCAGCTTGTATATTCTCTATGCATTCAGCAAACATTTATTGAGTCCCTTCTGTGTGTACAATACAGCGGTTGATCAATGGGGAAATGAAAAGATAAGTAAGGCCTCAGCTCTAATTTCAAGAAGCAAACGATCTTAGTAAAGAAGTTGGGCACTGAAGCTATTGTAGGACACCTTACAGAGTGTAAAGTGTCTTAAGAGAGAAATTGATAAATACTATGGGATTTCAGAAGAGAGAGCAATTAAACTAAGAGACTCTGGGAAGGGATTCTGGTTCCAGCATATGCTCTGCTTAATGTTTCCCTCTATTTAATGCTAATTATTGATCTCCCCAGGCTATCAATAATGACATGGTACAGGAAACCCAGTCCAGACAGGATAAGCATTTTAAACTAGAGCAATTTGAAGCAAATTAAGTATTTGAAAATTGCCAGCCCTCTAGATTTTACACGCCCAGGCTAATATGGCTGGAGCAAAACCATCTTACTATCTTGCAGGATAATAGTAATCCTGCTAAATTTACATCTGATTGAAATAATTTCCACTAATCCAAGAGTCCCTCAATCCCATTAATTTAAACACTTAGTTTCCAAGGACAGCCAGAAGGCACAAATTATATTTTCAGAGAGTCTGAAAATAGTCCCTTTTTTGTTTTTTAACTTTTACTCCTCACTCCTTGAACCTTTAAACTGATTAAATTAACAGTGTGCTAGATGGGATTGAGGTTAAAAAAAAAAAAGACAAAACCTTAAAACTGGAAAGCAGGGTTTCATAAGCAGTGTTATCAAGAGCTTAAGAGGAGCAGAATTGGATCAGAGGAGGAGGTGGTTATATTCTCTTCACAGCTGATGACATGCCAGGGGTCTTGAGGCAAGTTCTCAGCCTGAGTCTGGGTTCCTTCATTTCCAACCAGGGTATGATTATCTCCGGCCTTGATCCTTCACATGTGGAGTCATGAGTCTGTTCTGTGTATGGATTTTCTTGAAAGGGAAAGTGCTACCTAAATACAAGGTACTTGTATTTCTGTAAGGTGCTTGGAATTTTAAGAGCTCTTTAAACTGCATCCAAATGGGCTTCTCTTTGTAAATGCTTTAAGTGTGCCTGCGTAGACTGCAAAAACTTCAATCACTAGCTATAATGCAATTCACTCCACAGGTTAAATAAGGGCGATCCTTTGTAAGATTTCCCTTCAGACAGCAGCTACAAGTTCAGGGGGCCCAGGCCACCCACACTTCTGACCAACCAGCAACAAATATGGGGTTCCCACCACCCCTTCGAGTTCTATAATTCGCTGGAACAACTCGCAAAACTCACTGAATGTACTGTATTTACAATTATACAGTTTTACTATAGTGAAAAGTATATAAATAAGAAGCCAAAAGAGAGACATACGGGCTGAGGTCAGGGAGGGTCTCAAATGCAAGCTTCCATGTCCTTTCCGTGTGGGGTCAGAATGCATTGCCCTCCCAGCACAGTGATAGATCTTCTCAATCATGGAAGCTCATTTGAGCTTCAAGTGTCCAGATTTAGTGTAGAGTTTTGTTACTTAGGCATGATTGGTGGAATCTATGCCCATGAGGTTAGACTCAATCTCCAGGTCCCCTCACCTCCTGGAGTTAGGGGAAAACCAACTGATATGACATGGCTTTAAAGCCCTAATCCCATAGTCATATAGTTGGTCTTTCTGGTGTGGCCAGTCCCCACCCTGAGCCATCCTTAGCATAGACAATTCAAGCGTGCTCAGAGGTCCATCATGAATAACAATGGACACTCCTATCAATTGAAATGTCAGGGATATAGAGGTTACCAGGAACCAGGGACAAAGACTAGCCAAGTTCTTTACAATACAGTGCCCAATTTGCTCATTGGATGGAGGGCTCTGCAAACATAAAATCCCAACCTTAGAGATACTATATAATTTAGATAATGGTTAAGACAATGGCATCCTGTCCTTTGCAGGATAATACTTTTCCTTCTAAAAGTCTATTTGCCTAAGTCATTGGTTGCCCAATTAAGAGAATCTCCAAGTTAAACATAAATATTTGGCTTTGAAAGACATTGAGAAGTTATCAGTTTTGTTCTTGTTTAATATTCATTGACCTGTCTCAATACGGGGTTGCTGCTCATGTTGGATTTAGAACAAAAACAAGAGTTAAGTTTTAACTGGCTAACTCTTTCCCCTGGATTCTTAAATTACATTAAACGTCTCAGTTGGTTTAAAATTTTTTTGGTTTTAATTTTTTTTTTCAGGCATATTTGAGTTTCCCTAAACTGGTGGTTTGTAGGAGATTGGTGCTGGGCTAATTATGTAAGACTCACCTAGGGTGATTCAGTAGTTTGGGAATGGGATTCCCTAGCTGGTTTTGGGAATCACTGCTTCAAACACCCCTCAGGCTGTAGCTATGCTTAGAAAAGAGGACCTAAAGAGGTCCTTACCTAATAGTGATAGTTGCTCCTTTGCTGCAGGCTTACCATTTGCTAGGCACTGACCTTATTTCTGAACATAATCCCAGTTTGTCTTCATAACAGTCTTGCAAGGTCATTATGGAATAAAATGAGGCATTGAGGCTCAGAATTGTGAAGTGCTTTGCCCAATGCCATAAGCCAGTATGTGACAGAGCCAGGATTTGAACATATCTGACTCCAAAGCCAGCACCTTTCACTCCTCTAACCTATTCCAGGATTGTGTAAATACCAAGTAGAACATGAAGGAAGCTTGAGACATTGATCTTTGTCTTCAAGAAATTTACTGTCTAACCAGAATGAAAGAAATAACACTGGTGACCAAAAGACACATGGAACATAGGATTGAATGAAAAATTGAGAAGTAGAAATATAGGGTAATTCAGGTTTTTTTGCATGTTTTCAATAGTAAACTGAATTAGAGCTATTTTCCTCTTGAATTGCATGGTTGTTTTGCTGTGGTTTAAACACAGCAAATGGACATATCTTTCTGTTTGAGGTTCAAACACAAGAAATATTTGACTGATATCAGGTTTACATTATTTCAAGGAGATAGAATTTGGGCAGCAAATGTTGTATTTTTTATTTTTTATTTCCTCACTGGTCTCTAAAAAATCAGGGTGGACCAGAATTCATTTAACCTGTGCATAGTACCATGTTGAATGGGCAACTATTTTCTCTCTTTCAGAGGCCAAGTATAAATTAGAAAGGTATAGGAACTGGAAATTTAAGACTCTCTTAAGCAGGAACCTAAACTCCCAGCTGATATTTACATTGCTAGGGAAGGAAAAGCACTAAAGACCCAGTCCTCATTGAAGAATTGACTTAGGAAGTGCATAGGGCTAGGGCCAAGTCACGAAAACTAGGAGAGGCATTCGCTGTTTCTTACAGAAGACTCTTGAGTAGCCAAGTTCTTTAGGCAAGGGCAGTTACGTGATCATGGTGGATGAAAAAAACACGGTAGACTGTCTTCTCTAAGGACGATAGGGGTCTTTCTCGGAGGGTGATGGCTTCTACGGGTTTCAGCTCTTTGCTTAGTTCTTCCAAAAAATCCCATTTTATTCAAAGGAGAAAATTAGATTATCCAAAAGTTGCTTGTATCTATCCAAACATCTGGCTTTCCATAAACCATGTAAAGTTCATCAACAAAGTCTTTGGTCAGGACAGAACTTTCCAAGATCATGTTAAGTCCTTTTTCTTCCCCATCAAAGCACTTACATTATATTTTAATTCTTTGTTTACTTGTCTGTTTTTTTAGCAGACATGAGCTCCATGAAGTAAGAAAATGCCTTGATTTTGTTCACCATTACATCCTAGTACCTAGCGTAGGATCTGGAACAGAGTAGGTCCTCAATAAATATTTGTTGAAGGAATGGATGGGTTGATGAATTAATGGATGGATAGATCAAAGAACAAACAAATGAACTTAATGGCATTAAATTCCAGGTGCAGGAAAGGAGTTTTTAAGCAAATCCTTTGTGGCCATCTAGTTTTCCAAACTGTTAATATACTATGGCTTTAGGGAAAACCCAGAACAACTTAACTGCATTCCCATTGTGTAGAGAACTTAACCAAGACTACATTTGTTTTGTAAAAATCAAGAATAAACTCGGAGGCTGCAATGGAATTGCAGCTTGGAAAGCACCTTATTTGGGTTTCTTGTTTCTTTTGAATGACAGGTGGCTTTGAACTGGCCAGAGACAATTATTGGGTAATAGACTTTTATTATAAAATGGGTTATAGAATACGAAATGAAAGTGTACGTGGGTATAGAATATGAAATGAAAGTGTACGTGGGCCATACAAAGGGGAAAATGAAATGGCAAACACCAGAAGACAAAGACAGATAACACAGCAGGATGAGTAAGAAGCAAAAACTGCCAGGAGGCACTTTTGAGGGAAAGCACATATAAGGAAGAGCAGTCAAGTGGAAACTGAAAGAAAAGAGTGAAGTTTGTTGATGTCATTAGAAACTTGAGGTGTCTACAACCATTGAAAGGAAATGAAACGGAATCTCATTCGGGAGATAAGCCCAATTTCTGAGCTAAGCATTTTTCAGTGTACTTCCTCCTTTTCTTTACTTTGTCTCTGCCAGCTTGCTCTGAAGCCAGAAATAAGCTCATTCTTTCATTGCACTAAGAATTCATTGAGTACGGACTGGCCAGGCCAGGCCCTGTGCTAGGGATATGGAGATGAACAAGGCAACAATTAACGATTGGCACCATGAATGAGTGAGGAAGTGCTAACTTTGGGGCCACTTATTTGAACTTCTCCTTGGGGAAGTTCAGCACTTCATCCATTTTGCAATTTCTCTCAGGACTTTGCGCTGTCTCTAAAGAGATCCTACGTCCCCAGTAACTAGGGTTGTTACTACCTTGTTTCTTCTTGAAAAAAAAAAAAAAATAGAAGCTCTTGGACTTTAAAATTACTGCTTGTTTACCTCTTGGAAAAGTTGCTCTTGCTGTAGTTGTGCTCTTTGCACCTCCCGTAGTGTGTCCTTGTCTTTCTAATACCCAGGCCTCCTCTTAGCCTGGAACAGCCTTTCCCATCCCCGGTTGCTTGGGCCTCCCCCTCCCCAGGTTGAAGTATGTACTCTTCCTAAGTGCTACCTTAGCACCCACTGCTCTGTATCAGACTGCCTGGGTTTGCTCACCAAATGGCACCCCACTCCCACCTCCCTTCCTTCAAGCTGAATGGGCAAATGCCTTCAGATTTCTGCCTCAGGTTCTTCAATCATAAAAACACAAGCAGGGACATTGAAAAAGCCTGGGAAATTTATTTATTTATTTTCCAGTTCCCTTTCTGTAAAAATATGAAGACTACCACACATTGTAGTATATTTTGAAAATTTTCTTCAACAAATTAATGCCTTTGCCACATGTGCAATACAAAGCAACAGAGTTCTGTGATTTACAGAGTAATTACATGTTTCATTTAAAAATCATATCTCATAATGCAATCCTGATAGTGTAGTTGGGTGTGATGGTTAGGTTAATGTGTCAACTCGGCCAGGTAATTGTGTCCAGGTGTTTGGTCCAGCAAGCACTGGGCTAATTGTAATACAAGAACATTTAAGGAATTCGATCACCAGTGAGTTTACTGTGTGTATGGCTGATTGCATCTGCATCAATCAGGGAGGTTACATCATCAATGGATGACGCTTTCATCCAATATCAGTTGAATGCCTTAAAAGGGGAAGTGATTTCAACACTCAGAGAGAATTTCCCAGCTCATCATTGGACAGCCAACTTCTCCCAGAAACTCATCAAGGACCTTTCATCGGACTTTCATTGGAGCCCCTGGTTTGCAGCCTGCCTGCGGAACCTGGGCTTGTGCATCCCCACGGTCGCGTGAGAGACTCTTTTAAAATCTCATATTATTGACAGATATCTCCTGTTGATTCTGTTTCCCGAGAGAACCCTGACTAATACAGCTTGGTACTGGGATGTCTAAGGTGGTTCTGGGAGTTTTGTAATTGGCTCTCTACTCTAATTGGACTCAGGGGTACTAATGACTCCCTTTCCAATAATGAAGAGGTTGCTAACAGTCCATGGCGTGAGCTGCCAATAGAGATACTTAAAATAGCATCACTGGATTCCCCTACTTCCATGCTTATAAGAAGCAAGGATCTGGGTGAGAGTGTTTTCAACAGCCCCCGTTGCACCCTGTGTGCCTCTCTGAACTCAGCCTCTGAGGATAGACATCACATCTCAGGAACACAGACAGAGAAAACTGACTACAGAGACAAGGCAGCAAGTACTTATTTCAAAGCCATTTCCAAGGCCTGGCTCTGTCTTGGAACTTCTGTCTTCTTCGCCAAGTCACTTGACAGCTGTGGGCCTCAGCTTCTTGACCTCTAAAATGAGAAGACTGCACTGTAGTAGGCTTCAGAAAATTTTTCTTAAAGCATTAAAGCCTTTTCCACAGCACCTGAATGTGTAAAAAGATAAAAGCATGGGAAGCGGGTGTGGCTCAATCGATGGAGCTCCTGTTAACCATATGGGAGGCCCCAGGTTCGCTTCCCGGGGCCTCCTTGTAAGGGCAGGCCGGCCGGCCCGCGCTGCGGGGTAGGCTGATGCAGCAAGACCTCGCAGCAGGAAGCGAGTGTGGCTCAATCGATAGAGCTCCCGTTTACCATGTGGGAGGCCCCGGGTTCGATTCCCGGGGCCTCCTTGTGAGAGCAGGCCAGCCTGCACGGCGCGGTGGGCTGATGCAGCAGGACCTCACAGCAAGGGGGAGATAAGCAGACACGGAAAAGGCACACAGCGAATGGACACAGCAAGCGCAAGCAGCAAGGGGGGGATAAATAAATAAATAAATAAATCTTAAAAAAAAAAAAAAGATAAAGGCAGATTTGTTATCATTGAAGGAAGTTCTGGAGCCTTGTACTCTTGTCCTCTCTACCCCTAAATCCTCCACTGTCCCCCTATAATGTCACCTCCATAGAATCGTATGGCTCCAAAGAAAATAGTTTGATCAGCAAGTCCTGGGTTCTAAGGCCCACCCAAGTATAGCATTCTAGGACTTGGTGATTCTCTGGTAAAGAAAGACACTGGGGTAGCCGCTGGCTGCCCTCCTATACTCGGTCCTTGCGCCCACTGGGCTGGCCACTACTCTCACAAGCATGATGGACTATGGCTGTGTAACTGCGTGGGTTAGTGGGTCAGGATACAGGATGTGGCGTGCCTGGGTGCTTCTTGGAAGAGCTTTTGCATCCTGTGAACATTGAGTTTCTATCTGCCAACTTCTGAGATGAACTACCAATCTTCTCGGAGACCATAGGCATTTATCCATGAGAAGGAGTCAGGCCTATATATTTTTTCCTTCCTTCCAAATAACACTCCCACTGTTCACGCTTAAATACCAAAACCTTATGGCTTTGCAGAATCAGTGCCAGAAAGTCAATCATCAGAGCAAATGCAAAGATAATAGCTCCTATTGATCAAATCGGTAGAAGAATTGCTTTTGAGGTTTGCCCTCCTACAGAGGTCAGAAAAGATAAGGCCTGGAGTTTGCAAAAACATGCTTGATCTGCTTAAATTGTATAAAACCACGTAAAAACACTTATGTTCTTAGAGACCTGGTGACCAATTCAGGAAAACCTCACAAAATGAATAGTTTGGCTTGGAGTGAGGCATGTAAAATAAGGTCTTTCTAAAAGCATAGCAAATGCGTTATTTCAAACAGACAGTGATATAGCAGCTAACCAAATATGTGCACGTAGAGTATGGCTACCATCTGCCTTCCCAGACAGAGAGGAAGGCACAAAAGACCTTGAGTGTTCACTCTGGCAGAAACCATACAGGACCATTATCTAATTTAATCCTCACCACAGTCCTGTGAGGTGGCTTTTATTGTTCTCATTTTACAGATGAGAAAATAGAGGACAGAAAAATCACAAAATGAGTAGGTGGCAGAAATTAGAAGTTTAATCCAGGTGTATTTCCATTGAATATTCTACTGCCTCCTAATGGCACATAGAAATTTGTCAGTACCACAGTGATTTTACATCAAGAGAAGCTGCTAGTCTGGTTTTAAATATATTTGGAAAATGTCTTACCCTCTTGGCAGGGTGGAGAAGACAGGAGAGAAGCTGAATGTGTCAGTGGAGATCCCACACAGCTCTCCAAAGATGTAGGTGGCCCTGGACCTGGTGGAGTTTAAATTGAGATGTGCTCAATTTTTCTCACTTAAAGTTCAGCGTTTTCAGAAAAAAAAAAAGTCTATTAAATATCATATTTATGAGGTGGAATTACTAATATTAAACATCTCCCATAATAATCAGCTGTTCTTTTATAAAAATGAGGCCTTGGAAGATATTTTTCAAGGAGGTTATTCATATTTTAAAATATTTTATCTGTTTTTATTATCATTTTATTTGAGAAGCTGAACATGTGGTTATCTAAAAGAATGGATCTTAAGGCAGAGAACAAAATTCCTCAGAATCAGCACAGTCACTTAATGAGCTTTTGAACTGAAATTGTCTTTGCTGTAGCCCAAGAACTGAGTGGGTCCAGGGACACGTGGGGAACGATTTCACTGCTAGCAGTGCCAAGAGTCTATTCATTTGTCATCAGTCCCAAGTTATATTTAATCAGCAATTCGAACTAAGATTGGAAAAATCAAGTGACATATAGCTAACTTTCTATAAAATTAATACTGTAAAATGAAACCTATATTTCTGGCAATTTAACTCTGAGCAGCAATAAGATGAAGCTATGAAAATATTGAATGGAAATGCTGTCAAAGGCTGTCTTAATCTCACCACTCCCCCACCCTTTGCTTCCTCGCCTGAAATGTCACCGTGGCTTCCATGCTTTTATTCCATAGCTTCCTGAAGTCTGGGTGTTGGAACACTCAACAAGCCTTTTTGTAAGGTGAACCACAGTAGTCAATAATGCTGCAAACCAGGGGCATTATTCAAAGAACTATATTGGGTGGCAGCAGAGTGGGGGTCAGGGTGGAGTGGGGTTGGAAGATCCCCCAGTGTAGACAATGAACTCTTCCTGGTGAAATCGCCTTACAAGTGGTTGATAACAGCAACACTGCCTTCTACTGTGGGTTTGTGTTAAGCATTGCTCCTACTTGGGTCAATTTTTCTTTTTGGCTTCATACTTTGGATCTTTATATGCTTTACGATCCCTACTATATTGACCATCTGGCTTCAGCAGCCCTTAAAAGAATCTATGCTGTTTTTGGCTCAGGATGTAGGAGGAGAATGAGACCCTTAGGGGTGGGTCAGGTGTGAATGGTTTTGTCTGCTTCCTTTCCCACCTGCTTCTAGGACAGGGATAGAGGTAAGCCAAGGGGATCTGCACAAATCAAACAATCCTTTTGTCTTTACTGTGTGTGGCAGGTTGATCAGAGACCCGTAGACAAACTGAAAGTGGACCTTTGCAAGGTTTCAGTGGGTAAACATCCTGTCTTTGGCAAGGCTCATTCGGTAGCTTCTGCGGTCATTTGGCAGGCAGTCACCATCAGTAAATAAGGAAATGTAGAAAGTGTGCTTATCTTACTGAACAGGTGAAGCCAGAGGTAAGATGAAAAAAATATCAGGTTTCACAATAACTTGAATTCTAGGCAATCAATGTATGCTGCTGGGAGAGGTGTGGGAGGTAGTCAGACAGACTTGGATTTGAATCCCAGTTCTTCCACGTACTAATTTGAATCCCAGTTCTTCCACGTAATAGAGTCCATCTTGTGTGCCAACTCAGACTCATTTTCAGTGGCTACCTAGAACACTGAGTTGAAAAGACTCTAAGGCAGATCCCAGGCTTAATTGGTGAAAAGGGCTAGAAACCTTTAATGATGTCTACACTGGATAGAAGGAGGTAAAATTGGTAGCATGTTTGTCAGATATCGAAGGGCCCTGAGCTCTCTAAGATCCCATCCACTGTAATACTGTGAATGTGACTGTGTGCATGTGTGTAAGGCATGGCCTGAGATGCTATTTGTGCAACCGTTTTAAAATATCCTAGTAGGATGGCTTTATGGCTTACATTTTAAAACAAATATCATCTGTATAGTACAATGTTTTAGTGAAGACTTTTAAATCTTCATAGTGCATTATGTCTTTAGACTGTTATAGGAGTTTTGAAAGCTCATCTTTTAAGTTAAGTTTGGTTTAGTGACCAAAATTTACTTTGTATTAAAATACTTAGAAGTTTTCATTTGTTTTGACAAAGTTTTAATGCCGAGAAATGGATTTGTCTATTAATAGAAATGCCACCAATTCACAAACACAACAAATGCAATTAGCAGCAGGAACATTGTTCTTATTTTTCATGGAAATTTTGTTGAGTATATTCGTCTAAAACTGGTCTTCTAACAAGGAAAGGAAGGGTTTATGTTTGAGAATGTTTGGTCATTTCTGCAGATTAGTATTTTTCTTAAATATTTTTATTTTAATTTCAGGTCAGTGTTGTAAAGTAAAAATCTTCAAATCTGGCCTATAGATTGCTCATCCGGATGGCTTCTATCATGCAAAGCACTTCTGCCTGGCAACCCAGAGTAGCCGTTCCAGTTTAATAAACTCTGGGATTGCAATGGTCTCTCTTGGAAGGCAGGGACTTTGGCAATCTCCTGTAATGCTTCTAACAGCCCATAAGTTACTATTTTTAATATTGCCCTTGTCTTTTTCCCTCCCTCCTTTTTCTTTCCAGAAACAGAGTTGTCAGTCACTGCTGAGTTAGTGCCTACCTCATCGTGGAACATTTCAAGTGAACTCGACAAAGGTACACAGTGGAGACACTGGGGAGGTGGAGGAGGGGAGGTGCGAAACTCCATTTTTAATCCTGGCATGGCCTTCTTTAAAATCAACTGCTTTTTAGATCATTAGAAGGAGGTGGGGGCCAAAATAAATTCCCTACTTACTTTGTGATCATTTAACATTTAATTACTTGGAATTCTATTATTTCTGGAAAGTGTTTTTTCTTCTTCTTTCCTTTCCCTTCTTCCTCTAAAATGTTCCACATGGTAAAAATGTTTCAAGATGTGAAAGAGGGTCGTTTCTGACCTTCCTGACACTGCATCTAGTGGATCTTATTTAGGGGATTTGATTCTGCCTGAGCCTGGATTGATCAGAGCTGTTTGCTGGGTGACCTTTTACAATGAGCATTTGATGTGCTTGCAGGGTTCAGGACAGAGTATTTGGAATGTTTGTAATTGCCTGTGCATGCAGATGGCAGCTTCCTGTGTGCACGTGGGGAACAGGTTCCTGGGGTTCCTGCTATGAGGATTGTTTAGTATTAATTAAGCCCAGCCATATGCTAAGTACTGGCTGCTCTGTAGAGCTCCTGTGTCCTGGAGAGGTAAATCAGGAAACATTCAAAGGCCCTTGGAATCTGGTTCAACCTACCTTTCCAGTGATATTTCTCTTTAGTCCCCTTCACACCTTACAATCCAGCAAATTTTCTGGTTTTTATATATCCTACGCTTTTCTGCCTCTCTGCCTTTGTCTAAGCCATTTCTTCCACCTCGTTTGCCCTTCCTTCCTTGCCAATCCTCCCCATCCCTGTTCTACAAGTCCACCACCTTTGAGTTTGGAGGATAAATTCTGTATTTTCCACAATATTATCTAATCCCTCACCAGGAAGTGCCCTTTCCCTCTTTTGCAACTCCAGTGTCCTTTTAGCATTTTCTAAGTTGCATGACTTATATACCTATCTCTTCCTTAAGTCTGGAAGTTCCTTGTGAGTAGGATTTCTATCTTTGGGGGTGGGGGTGGCAGGGTTGGAGATCTCCATCACAAAATCTAGGACAGACTCTTTTTCATAGGAAATTCTCAGTAAATATATACGGAATTCTGAGCCACATCTGATCTAGTGAGGGGCCACATTCATTACATATGTGTGCAAATAGTCACATTCAACAAACTTGTGAATTTCTACTTTAGGTAAGGCATGATTCTAGGCGCTGGGATTATATAATGACAAAAGGAGCTCAAAGTCCTTGAAAAAAAAAAAGGCCTTTTCTGATCAGCTCTTGCTGTCTGCTAATATATTTACTGGGAATTGTTTTTTCTCCCTTGAGGGTAGACAACTTTATTTTACACAACATCAATAGGGCAAAGTTATTTAGCTAATTAAATAACTAAACTAAAGTTATTCTCTATTAGGATTTTAGGGTGATGGAATGAGGTGAGATGACTTTTTCACCCTAAATCCAAGGCTGTTGTGGTGCCTTGGAGTTGTGTACCCCAGAAAAACATGTCTTAACCTTAATCCATTCCTGTGGGTGTAAATCCATTGTAAGTAGGGCCTTTTGATGAGGTTACTTCAGTTAATGTGTGGCCCAACTGAACCAGGATGGGTCTTAATCCTATTCCTGGAGGCCTTATAGAGAAGGGACAGAGAGAAAAGCCACGGGAGCAGCCAGATGCTGGAAGTCAATAGAACCCAGAGGAGAAAGGAGAAGATGCCGCCATGTGCATTGCCATGTGACAGAAAAGCCAAGGAACCCCAAAGATTGGTGGCTAGCCAGAAGGTACCCTGCAAGGGAGTAAGCCTTCTAGCCTCTGAAACCATGAGGCAAATAAATTCCTGTTGTTAAGCCAACCCATTGTATGGTATTTGTTTTAGCAGTCTGGAAACTAAAACAGTCATCTAGGATAATTTTTTTCTACTGTCAAATTTGATTTGGACATTCCTTTTCTAATCAAGGGGATTAAAACAGGGACTGCATCTTAATAATCTCCATCCGGAAGGCAGTAGATTTTCAATAAATAGTTATGGAATTTTTTTAAATGGGAAAGAAGAAATAAAGAATGCTAAATGATAAATTAATGCCTACTCTAGGTACTGTAAGTGCTTTTGAGTATGTGTACTTAATCTGCTCAGCCCCTCATGAAGCCAAAAGAAAAATTTCATCACTGCACAATGCATGTTTTTCACCAGGTTCCAGTTAGGGCTGTAGAAGGGCATCGGTATGTGCTCCTAAAGGCAGCAGAGCCATCAGTCAGGAGCCCAGCCTGCTGGACTTGGAATTTCCACCAGACCAGAGCTATAATTAGCAGTGGTTTCCCTTTCAAAAAAACAGGTACTGTCAATAATAGTGAACCTTCCGGCAAAAGGGCTGGATAAAGGCCAGCCCCAAACTACTTTGTTCACAACAGCCTTCCAGAAGGCATGAATGGCTTTTGAGGAATTATTTGTGTCATCTTTCTCTAGAACATAGTGCATGGCATTTAATTCTCAATTAGAATGAGAGAGAAAGCCAGTTAATTTGTTTATTTATTCATCCATTGACCAAATCCTTATTGATTCCTACTCTGGTCTGCGCACTGTGTGAAGAATTAGGAACTTAAGATGAGTCAAAGTTCCCTGCCCTCCATGAGCTCACAACCTAGTGGGAGGCAGAGATCTCAATGTACAAAATCCTCTGGTCAATTTGATAGATTAAGCTTTTGAGGGACATTTCCCCCCAAACCCAGAGAGATGCTCGTGGAAATGAAAAAATCCCATTGCCAGGCCAGTATGTAAAACATGGAAATCTCCAGATGCCAGATAATAAGAGGAAGCTCAATGTTAGAGCAGTGAGCAGTAAGGGGGAATTAAGCAAAAGGTCCTATGAAATATGGGGCCTGAAATTTCAGTGCTGCACAGGGATCAGAGTCAAGGCCACAGGAAACAAACTCCCTGCATTAGGCTATGAGTTAGAAATGGCTGGCCCAAGCATGAAATAAGGAAAGGTCTACTGAGAACATGGTATGGTTATCTATTAACCATTCTGGGCTATTGGTGGCAAAGAGTCACCCAAGAAAAATCAGAACCTCAACCTGTGCTATATGTGGGTATGGGGTTGGAGTTCTTCTCACGTAGTTCACAAACCATAAACCAAGATGATAACATAAAAGAGTGGTCTGAAATTGATTATATAGGAGACCCTGACAGGGGCAACCTAAAACCAGCTCATAAAAATGTCTCGACATCCCAGTGCATGTGTGTCTCCCACCAAAAACAAAACAAAACAAATGAAAACCACAAAACAACCACCACCACCACAACAAATCCCTGCTAATGTTGAGCTTACTTTTAAAAATTGCAGTGCAAGCAAATGAGGGAAAAAACACCATGAGGGAGAGTCAGCAGGCACAACACATGGAGGAGTTCATACCTTAGAAACTAAAGACAATAGATCAACTTGAGAGAATATATACGTTTAAAATGTACCGTGGTGAAAGAAGGGAATAAAAACCAATGGGAAAGTACAGGACAATGTTGCCAAAAAAGAGACAGATTTTAAAAGAACTAAATAGAAATTCTAGAACTGAAAAATAGAGTTATAGAAATTAAAAATTTATTTATAGAATTCATTGAATGGATTAAACAATGGATGTACACAGATAAAGAGAGTAATAGTGAACTGAAATACAGGTTTGAGGTAATATGGTCAGTAAAAGAGTGAACTCTGAAGCCAACGTGACAGTTTGAATCCTGACTCTACCACCTGTTTGCTGTGTGACTTTGTGCAAGCCACTTGTACTAGTCAGCCAAAGGGGTGCTGATGCAAAATACCAGAAATCGGTTGGTTTTTATAAAGGGTATTTATTTGGGGTAGAAGCTTACAGTTACCAGGCCATAAAGCATAAGTTTCTTCCCTCACCAAAGTCTGTTGCTACGTGTTGGAGCAAGGCAGCTGCCGACATTTGCCAGGGTTCAGGCTTCTTGGGTTCCTCTCTTCCCAGGTCTCCGTTTCTCTCCGGGCTTAGCTCCTGTTTCCTCCACAAGGTCAGCTGTAGACTATGAGGCTCTCTAGGCTTTCCTTCTCTCCACAAGGCCAGCTGTGAACTCTCAGGCGAATAACTCGTCTATCCCAGGGCCTTCTCTCCTTCTTCTCCAGAACTCCAACATCAAAACTGCTACAACTCTGTCCTTTGCCTTGCCTTTTATATTTGATTCCCCACCCATCAAGGGGTGGGGCTCAACACCCTACTGATGTGGCCCAGTCAACGCCCTAATCATAACTTAATCATGCCCAGATTAACAGACCAGTTTACAAGCATAATCCAGTATCTATTTTTGGAATTCATAACTA
>JAQZBX010053433.1:0-18910 GCA_029593785.1 Cabassous unicinctus | reverse complement strand
CATGAACTTCCTACAAAGCTGGTGCTCAAGACGGTCCCAGTACAGTGACGACAGTGACGGCAAAAGGCAGTTGCAGGAAAGCCTGTAGAGTAGGATGCCATTCTTTACAAAACAAATGGGAGATAGATAGACAGACAGACAGACAGAAAGATCTAGATTAAAAATAGACTTGCAAGAAAAAAAAAGAGAGAGAGCAGAGGTAGGATGCAGCTCTGTGGTTGAGCGCCTGTCTCCCATGTATAAGGTCCTGGGTTCAATCCTCAGTACCTCCTTAAAATAAAAAATAATAAAAAAAAGACATGCTTGCCAGAAAACATCTGGAAGGATGTGAAGCAAAAATATTAAAAGTGGTTGTATGAGGTGTTAATATGAGCATGGTAGATGGGAACCCTGTGTTTATGCATGGCTTTTCTGTAAACCCACAATTCCCCTAATAATTGCAGCCCTGCAAGGAGAACGGGGAGAGCCAGGAAAGCACAAGGCCCCAGATAAGCACGCCATGCACCTCTCTACACCCTCCCGCTGCAGACACCATCACTCCCTCTGCCTTCCACCCCTCAGATGCAGCCCCTGGAGAGCAAGGCTGGGCCATTCGCAAGGGTCAAGCACAATATCGGGCCCACGTGGAAAGAAAATAGACATTTGTTGGAAAGAATGAAAAAGCCTAGGCCACAGTAATTGCACGGGCCGTTTGACTCGGTGCCTACTTTGTAGAGCAGTTGCTTGGCTCTAAATCACGCATGGCCTCCACCATGCTTTTATACTGTTTTGTGCATGGATAGGTGTAGCTGTGTCTTTTATCCTAGCTCGAGAACACGGTTGTAACTTCAGTTTTGGTCTTCCCAACATGCCATTCATATAGTCGTATGCAAGCATGGGGGACTAACTCAGGTATGACAAGAATCTCCCTTCACATGCAAGGCTCAAAAGCTTGTTTGGGAGCTGGGCTGCAGCAGGGCACAGAACAGAGGTCAGGGCAGTGTTTACTCTCTGGGATGCACCTTCAGGCACTGTGGGATCAAGGGCTGCATTCCTATGACAAGACCTAAGATGCCTCTGTCAGAAGCTCATCATCTATACAGGCTCTGGGCCCGTTTGTTTAGTGGGTGTATTAGTCAGGGCTCTTCCGAGAAGCAGAACTAACAATTGACATATGAAGCGATTTATTGAAGGGAATTGGCTCGTGGGACTGTGGTAGCTGGCAAGTCCCAGTCCCTTAGAGGAGGTCACAAGCTGCTAACTCCATTAAGGTGAGTTGAAGCTGAGTTCAAATTCCCCAGGGGAAGCTGGCTGGCTGAAAGTAAGGCAGAAATTCTTCTTTCTGACCTCTGAAATTCTCAGTTCTGGGTTTGAAGACCACTGATTGGATGAGGAGATGCCCCACACTGCTGAGGGCAAGCTCCTTTGTTGACTGTAGATGCAATCAGCTGTAGATGCAGCCCATCAGTTAACTATAGATGCAAATCCATCTACAAAACAGTAACAATCAGGCCAGTGCTTGCTTGACCAAACAAATGGATACCACAACCCAGTCAAGTTGCACATGAACTTAACCATCACAGTGGACCACTAGCATCTTGAGATCATTAGATCTATTGCCAGAGGGGAGTCTCCTTTTCCCCTTATCTCCACCAGCTAAACAGCCTTAGAGCCAGGAGCTCTCACGTACTCAGCTGAACTGTACTTATTTATAAAAACAAGTTTATATTGTATTTCTGTGTACCAGAAGCCTCTGGTCATCATTGAAAAGCAAGTAAACAGAGGCAAAAGATTCAAAAGATGGTCTTTGTCTTCTCAGCAATGTCTCATTAGGCAGCTAACCATCACGTGGAGCACTGCTTCACATTTTCATTCTACACGCAAGTAAGGAACTGCTTTGTTTTGTAATAATTAAGAGAAGTTTTATGGGAAAGGAATTACAAGAATGAATGGTAAAGGCTTTTTTTTTTTTTTAATTAAAAATGACAACACTGCAGCCTGTATGTATTATTTATGCAAAAGATCCTTGTGCCACCAACAGACAGTGCCTATCAAAAGGAAAACCCTGTCTTACTATGAAGCCAATGGCCTCTTATAGTGAGTGGTCCATCTTCATCCTATTGATAACAGAATGCAACAGTTTGTTCCCGATTAGCCCATTAGATCTTAAACTAATAAGACTTTCAAGCATGAGCTTGCCCAAGTTATTTATTGTCCCTCTTGCATCTTAACGGTCCATATAAAAATGGGAGAATTGGACTAATTGATCTTTGAAGTACCATTTAGCTCCATGATCCTGTGGTTTATAAACACCGTGGCTTTGAAAACCAGAGCCTAAGGTGTGGACACAAATAACAAGGTGCTGTGTCTACAGCTCAGGATATTTGACAGGCAGTATTTTTCCAGTATGTACAAGCTGCTCCCAGCACATAACAAGCAGCTCTTTATACCCATCCATTGATACCCTTGTAACAAATGCATGATTATTCGCCAAGACAATGGAGAATCGATGCAGAAGCCAACCAGCTGTGCTGTGTGACTTCTTGTCAAGAAAGAGCCCTGGAAAGAAGAAGATGGACATGAAAGAGTTCCTACGAATCTCAGGTCAAAATGTGGTATGTTTCCCACCCAGGTCAAAGAAGGGCTCTTGCAGGCACAGTGTAGCTTCTGCTCCTGGGTTTCCAGAGTCTTCCCTCCAATTCCCACCATCATCCTGGGGAACTTCAGCTTCCATATTGAGGACCCTGAAGTGTGCCTTGCAGGCAGATTCCTCCGCCTCTCCCACAGCCCAGACCTCCACTAACCCTGCTCAGAGTGCCCCCTGGAGCCTTGCTACTCAAAGTGGGGTCCCCGGGCAGCAGCAGCAGCCCTGGGAGCTTGTTAGACATGCAAAACCTCAGGCTCTGCCCCCCAGATGTGCTGAACCCAAACCTTCACTTTAGGTTCCCCAGGTGACCCGTAGGTAGAGTGCAGATTGAGAAGCACTTCCCGGGACTTCACCACGAGCCGGGGCTTTATTTGTGGTCTCCAGATCTGAACTAGATTCTCTAATCGCCCCGTCTTCACAGAACCCCCAAACATCTGCTTTCCGTCTTCACTAGAACTCGCAGTTTTCTTTCCCATCGCTCATCCTCAGGTGCCTCCTTCCATCTGCACCCCTGGGCAGCACTCAACACTTCTCTCCTTCCTGTGCGGCCCTGGGGCCCCTTCCTGGCCAGCTCCCGGTGGTGCAGCCCCAATGGGAGACAGCCCGGGACCTCAGGCCATCACAGGCCTGTCGGGGTCTCTCTCTGGCTGGGACTTGGCAGGGTTGCCATCAAGACCAGACACGGTGGCATGCAATGGTGCCTAAGGCAGGGGACTGGCAGAAATGAATAAGCCAGCACCGCCATGGCAGGTGCTGAGGGCGGGGTGGGGAGGCAGGGGCTAGGAAGAAAGCAGCCCAGCAACCCACAAAGCCAAGGCAGCTTGAAGACTGATGGCTTTGGGAAGTCAGGACGGCCAAAGGGTCCAGCACACACCTGGAGCTCCACAGAAACTGAATGAAGCACCTGAGCCAAGGACTCCACCCATCAAAGCCTTGGAATCAGCTTTCGAGTGAGGCACACACACACACATCCTTCCCCTGAGATTCTGGGCACATGACTGTGGCTGTGCCTGTGACCAAATGACGAGGTGGGGGCTCTGCAGGTAGAGAGCATCCTGCTGAGTTGGGTTAGCTGTCCTAAGACACGGCAAACCTTAGGTCTTAATACTTCCGTCTCCCCTTCCGCAAACATTTTTCACGAAGGAGCTCACCGCTTACTTAGGAGAAGGCAGGGGCCACCAGTGAGCCCCCTGGACACTGCCTCGGCAAGCAGACCCCCCCATTTTCCTCTCATCCTCACACGTGGTTTCAGAGGAAGGAGCTTCTTCACCAAAGGGAATCTGAAATCACGTCTCCTCAGATAGCTATAGCCCTTCCCGTCTCCCCTCGCACTTCCCCCAGCCCCTGCTCTTGCCTTTCTCTTCATTTCTGCAATCTGCCCCTTCTCGTGCCTGCTGACTCTTCTAGCTAGTCCTGTTTCTGCTCATGTTTAAGACCCAACACTGAGCAAGCTGAGAATTCTCAACCTTAGCCTTCTTATGCATGTTTCCTCCTGCAGATTCATTTGCTTCCCATTCCAGAGCCCCTTCTAAAACTAATTTTGATGTTCTCTTGCTGAAAGTTCAGTTCTTACTTAGGTTCAATTATCTTCCACCTCCTTGCAACATCCAACAACAGTGAGCTTCTTGAAAGTTTCCTCTTGAGCTGTCTGAGGCACCCCTCAGGGCTCTGACATCTTCTCCAGAACTTTGCTCCCTTCAGTGGAACTTTTACGGAGAGGAGGGTGCTGGGTGGAGGGCAGGTGGTATTGGCTTCTTGGCTTTAATTGAAAGAGAGAGGCAGAGACAGAACACTGCAAAGCTGGAGTTCAGGTGTAGATTTCTGCAAAACAGGTGGGGAGTCAGTTGGCACCACAGAAGAACCAGACACCCGTAATCCATGAGCATATTGCATTTCCTTTGGTGCTCTTCTTCTTCCATAGCATTTAGGGATGTGTTGGAGAGTTTCAACATCCTCTTCTGAATCAAAGGAATCACCAGGCTTCCACCCTCACCACTCCACTGAAGCACATCAACGAGGTCACCCACGGCCTCCTCGCTGCAAGACCCAATGGCTGATTGTGCTCATCTTGCTTGACTTCTCAGCCACGGAGATCTGCTTTCTCCACGTGCCTTCCGGAAGACCACAGATCCAGGCTCTTTCCTCCTATGCCGCTGCTCCTTCTTGGACTCCTGAGCCAGGTCTTCCTTCTCACCCCATCCTCCCAGTGCTGGAAGTCCCGGGATCAGCCTCTGTCCACACTGTCTCTAGAGAGCTGATCTAGCCCCAAGGCTGTAAATTACAGTTCCCAGGTGTCCATCTCCTTCCCAGACCTCTCTCCTGGATGTCAGACCCAAACACCCAAGTGCCGACTTGGATTCACCACTTGAATTTGAGGTGCCTGTTAGATGTGCAGCATGACCCAAACCAGACTCTTAGTTACCACCCTCACTCACCTGCCCTTCTACCGTGCTCCCCACGGCAGCAATCAGCGACTGCTGCACTCAGATGCCCAGATACCATCTCCCGAAGGTCCACAGCAAAGCCTTCCGCAAATCCATAGGCTGGGCTCTCTGCGGATACTCACCCAGGGCCCGCCACTTCCAGGGCCCCCGCTGGTCCAGGCCCCCAGGCCCGCTCACCTGGAGTGGGAGGGCTGCCCCCACCTACCGCCTCCCCCCGCAGCTCTCGTGAGGGCGGCTGACATCCTGGCACTCAGGTTCAAGGCTCTCCCGATGAAAGCCAAGGTCCCGAGCAGGGCCAGCCCCGGTGCCCTGCCTCTTCCTGTCCGCTGCCTTCAGGACCCCTGGGCTTCCTGCGGAACAGGGCGGAGGCCGCCTGGAAGGGCTTGGCCAGCACTGCTCAGATCCGAGGCCCAGCATCACCACTGAGCCCTTGAGCCAGCCTGTGGGCTCGGCTGCTCTTGCTGGGAAAAGGCTGCCCAGAGGAGTAGCTTTGACTCAAATAAGACACTTTTTTTTGAAAATACAAAATAAAAGCCTGGAAAATAAAAAAATGTCAACACCCCAAGACAACTCTCACTACTATTACTACTTGGGTCTATTTTATGGCCATTCTTTTCCATGCAGCATTGATGTTTTTATGGATTATTCTATGCTGGTTGATTTTATCCTTTCTTCTCTACCGTGTCTCAAACGTTTTACTTTTATCCTGGGAGTTCCTTGAGAAATCATAATTGTACATCCTTGTATGGATGTCCCACAACATACCCAATCCTCTGCTGTTGAAAATTCAGGTTATTTAAATATGGCGGCAATGTCAACCTTGCAGGTAGGGAGGTGCACCGGAAGGTTCCATTTTTAGAATCCTAAAAAATGGATCTGAGGGTATGAACAAGGGAAGCCTTGATGCATACTGTCAAATGGCCTTCAGAGGCGGCACCTCCCAGCGGCCACGTGTTCCCGTCCCATTCAAGCCCTTCCCTCTACCTGTCCAGGGTATTCCCCCACCGGATGTGCTGCAGTCACCCCGAGCCCTAAACTGGTGCTGATGCATCCGACCCCCTGTCCAGGCTGGGACTGTCCCGTTGGCCCCTCGTGGGCAGTGTCAGTCCAGCCTCACGAGCTGGGACACACACACACACACACACACACACACAGATGCACATGTTCTCTCGCACACACTCTCTCACACACACACACTCTGTTCTACAGGGCAGTAACATTACTTGTGCAATCACCTTATCTTCCCTGCCAATTATAAGTAGGTTATTAATGGTGCATAATCTTCACCGACTCCCTTGCCCTGAACGGATTCGACCCCGAGTCCCTCCAGTTCGAAAACAGTTAATACCTAATCCAAATTGAGAGGGTATATGGCAGGAGGGCAAGGAAAAGGGTGTGTGTGAGTGGGACCGTGTGAGCATGTGTTACTACCTACATACCAGCCACAAACAAATCTCCACTTGCTGAGGACGCTTTGAAAACTGATCTCAGAGGGATCTGAAGAGAAAGCAGGATAAAAGGATAATCGTGGAAAACTGCTACTTGATCCTATTCTCACAGGCAAGGGGTCTTCTCCTGGGGCAACATCTTTTTTGAAGTTTATGCCCCTAAAAATACACACATACAAAGAGCAGTGGCAATTTACAGTAAAGCTGAAAATCTCATCCAGGGAGGAAAAAAACCAGAAATATATTATGTTTCAAAGCTTTACAAGTGGGAATTCAAATGCCTAAATCTTTGCTTCATTGTTCCATTTCCCTACAGCAATGGCATCAACTCTGACAACCATTTCAATATTACCGAACCTTTAAAACATCTCCTTTGAGTTCAGTCTGTTCCCCATATGTCAGACATACGGACAGCGAAATTTGCAATATTGATTCTGTACAAGAACGGGTTCTATTTAAAAATTACATTATCATGTGGTTACAAGGATATCGTTAAAAATCAATATCTAACCTGGGTCCAGACCCGTTCTTAAAACATGGCCTAAAGCCTGCACTCCATAAAACTCCCGGTATATTCCCAGCAGCATGCTCGGAAGGCAACAGAGCAGCAGTTTATAATTATCTATGTAATCTTGGATTTGTTTCTAATGATCACAGATGGCAAATAAGCGCTTCCAATAGCCCTCAGGGTAAGCGGGTGATGCAAACCTTTTCTACTTGCAACAAACAGATGTTGACATGGATATTTGTATTCACCTCTGCCAGGCAGAACATACATAAATCTAATTTTGTTAGCCCCATAATCCTAATAAACAAATCTAGGTGACAGTGTTGGATTTTCCCGGTATATAGTGATTCTTTTAACTTTCTAACTGTAGACTAGTAGACTTTTTTCCCTTAACATTAGGTAAAAAAACAACAGTACAGTTTCCCCAAAGGAAACCAGATGTTCAAGTTTTCTTCGAAAAAACGATGTTGGCGTTAAATTAAAAAAAAAAAAAATTTTTTTTAAAAGCAGTCCACTCATTATTTATAAACTCAGTTTCGTTTCTCTTCACCATTGAGATCTGCACCACAGGAGCCTGTGGAAATAGTCACTCTTCTTACGGGAAGAAACCAGGGTCATCTCATTTTGAACAAAGAAAAAATTTCAATTGAGAGCAGAAAATTATTGCAACGTTAGCGAAAGTCAGGAGGACACAGAAGTGCTATCTTTTATTCTCTCATCAGTTCAAGTTATTTAAGAGCTTATAAGACGTTCGGGAAGGAAAATGATTAAAAGCTTTCTTTCCATCTCTGCCTGCCACAAAAAGTCCTCCCAAGACATAAACATTTTCCATTTTTCAAATAAATGTTTTGTCCAGAATTTGACATGGCATAAACAAACATGTCTGTTTGTGGACTTGCTTACTTCATTTGTTCTGTCACCTCTCCAGAAATAGGGTCTGTGTGTAAACTCTCCCCTTGATCTATTACAAGCGAACCCGCCACCTCACAGAGTCTAGACGGCGCTCTGCCTTCCCTTCCTCTCAAAGCGCCCCATTCACCATAAAAGAACGGTGTATTTGCTGCTTTCCTTCATCAGCTTTCCTGGGTTTACTGAAGTTGAGTGCAAAGAGATTTAAATAGCTTTATACAGCCTTGACTTGAATTGGGGGTAAACTCGTGCACACACACTAAATTTTAGGATGAAAACAGAACTACCTCTGCTACCCTGATACTTGACTGGATATTGATCCTCGAGCATTCCAAACTTGAATTACTTGATATTGTGCCTTGGACACTTCTGAAATGGAATCAATAGGCATTTATTCAGAGAGATTTACTCATCTTAGTCATATCCTACAAGACGTGGCTGGCGTCATAGCTAAAGCTTTTAGAAACATACAAGATGTCGACCGGCAGTGTAATGCCGAAGCCCTGAATTCTGAGGGGGGGTCAGCAGAAGTGAGGCAGCCCCCAGCAGGCAGCGGCCGGGACAGGCTTTCTCTTCACTCAGATGGCACCAGGCAGTAACAGAGCACACTCCGCAGGCAGTGAACTCTAAGCCCCAAGTGGCCAATACTGCCGCCCATCCCAGGCTTCCGTGGCTGGTTCCAAAAGAGCCCAGCGCTCATGAAAGCCCGTGCTCAAACTTGCCCAGGCCAAGCAACTCTTGAAGTTTGAAGGCCTGCACAGAGGACCCCCTCTCTTCCGGCAAATTTGCAATATGTCTATACACGCTGTCCAACTGGAAACCAAGCATGGGCCTTTTCTCTCCCTTGTCTTTTTTAATGACCTGCAGGAATTCTTTGTATGTTGTGGACAACGGTCCCTGTGTGTTTTCTGGGCTGCAGGCACCTTTGCCACGCCTGTCACCACGTATGGGACTTGTGCAGGATTCTCATCTCCCTCGTGGACATTTTTGTTGTTGTTGAGCCATTGGAAAGAGACGTGTGGGTGCACCCATCACCCATACCTATTTCATGATGCATCCCTGAGAAATGACCTTTTTCTACAGAACCAGAACCCAGGATTCACCCAAGAAAATGAACAAGAATCCCATAATGCCACCTAATATCCAGTCCCTAGTCAAAGTTCACCAGCTGCCCAACCTAAGAATATTGTATAGTTTTTTTGAACTATGGTTCTTCCAAGGCTCCTGCATTACATTTGGTTGTTACGTAAAAACCACTGGGCTTTGAATCCAGACAAACCGGGTTCCCAATACGGGGCTCTTCCTTGTGCAAGACTTTGATGTGAGCTTCTCATTTCTGGGTTTGTATCCTCTCCGGAGACCACAGCTAACGCTGCCTGCCACAGCGAGGCATGTGGTGAAGGCTGTGGGGGAAGACTGAGAAAAAACCAAACCTCCATGGAAGCGTCTCTGCATACACAGAAAGGATTCATCCAGTGTCCCGTCCCTCCTCGGTCCCCAAAGCTGCAGCGATGGCTGCATGCAGCAAGGTGAAGACTTGGTCACTGTGCCTCTAAGAGTCTTGATGGGGACAGCAGCGCCTCCCTGCTTTTCTTTTGCAAACTAAAACTGGTTGAGTTTTTTCAAGGAGAGCATTTGTCCTACTGCAGTCACAGAGCAGGGAAGACTTCCCTCAACCAGGACAGAGAGCGGCTGGGGGTGCCGCGGACCTTCCTGAAACGTTTATTCACAGTGGAGCACCCACTCTGTGCGGGTCCCCTGCCAAGCACCTTGGGAATTATCTCGGGCGTTCTCCACAACGGCCCTACAAGGTAGGCACTGCTCTCTCCTTACAGAATATGGCAAAGGGTGCTGGGGCGGTGGGAGGGAGGGAGGGTTCCAGATGACGGGAAGCCTTGAGGGAGCTTTCATGACTAACATGGCAGCACCTCATGGACAAGGACTTCCAGGGGCAGGGGAAGGGACAGCATGAGGGCAGTGGAGGTGAAGGGACAGCAGAAGCCCCGGTCCAGGCACTTCCAGACCGTGAGATGCAAGAAAGAGCTAGAAGAAGGGACTGCAGCCTCGTGGCAGGGGCTGAAGGTAAGAGTAAGACGTTCGTAACCAGTCCACAGGCGTGAGGCACCACTGGAGGATTTTACACAGATGGTGTCCTCCTGGGCTCTCCATGCGTCCCCTGAGGAAGGGGCAATACAGGTCCTTCCTACTCTTCAATTAAGAGCTCTTTCATTATACAGCGGCTCTCAAACTTTTCCCAGGACCCCTTGACACCCTTAAAAACTCCTGAGCACCCCAAAGAACTTGTGATGATGTGGGTTATGAATAGCAATATTTACCATATTTGAAATTTCTTAAGTTCAAAATATTAAATTATTTTTAAAAAGCAATCATAAACCCATTGCATGTTAATACAAATACCATTTTTAATGAGCAATAATATTTTTCAGACCAAAAACATTTAGTGAGAAGAGTGGCGCTGCTTTACAGATTGGGTTAACAGAAGACAGCTGGACTCTCATATCCACTTTTGCATTCAATCTGGTGTGATAGCACATGTCATGGAGCCTCTCAAAAACGCCACTGTACTCTTCTGAGAGAATGAGAGTGAAAAAGGCACATCACTTCTTAGAGCTATTATAAAAGCAGTTTGGGCTTCACAGACTCTCTGAAGAGGTCTTAGGGACCCTCAGGAGTCCTTGCACTATACCTTGAAAACTGCTGATCTGGATCCTAATACTTTTAAGGCATGGGGAATGGGGGAAGTTTTCCCAAGAGCCCAAACCAGAATGCACCGCTAATGAGTCTTACTAAGGAACATCTAAACTGGGGCCTTACAGCACGTTTCAATCTAGTAAAAAGCTTTTAGCTCCAACCAGCAGCGTGATCTACAAAAGGCAAGAGAGTGGGGCGTGGGCCCCAAATGCTCATGACCGGAGGAGCATGTGATTTCAAAAGACATTCGGGCAGGGTCTTGTTCTGCTTTCTCCAAGAGGAGGGGAGTTTAGAATCCAAGCAAATCAGCTTGTCAGACCTGGAAAGGAGTTTAGGGATTATTTACGCCAACCCCCCCATGTCACAGCTAAGGATGCTCAGATTCTCAATCGCCCGCCATCTTGGCAGAAGCCAAGACCCTCCCCGGCCTGCCATGCGCTAACGTTGGGCAGTTCACTTCAAACTTCTCTGCGGCTGAGTTTTCTCTTCCATAAAACGAGGGCCTTGACATAAATGATCCCTTTCAATTACAAACTGCTGTGGATCGAGTAAGGTCACAAAGCCTCAGCTCAAATCTTGTAAATCTTATAAGGCTGTCACGATTCCACCAGGCTTGCCTGGTGTGATATTTTGTAATTACAGCACTCTGTGTTCGGCTTGAATGAAGATTTCAGATACAGGTTAAAAAGGCTGCTTCCCCCTTGTTTTCAGGTTGATGTGAAACTCCATGCACACAGTGACCGTTACATTAAATACCCCCTGGGGCAGCCTCCGATGCCCGCGGGGACAGGTGACCACTGTGTAGGGCTGCGGGATGAGGCCGAGGCAGTGGCGGGGAGTGGGGGGCCAGAAAGCAGCCCCGTGCCCGATGTTTAGGGCCACGCTTACGCCCACCAGACCTGCCAGTTTGCAATGTGGCAAGGACTAAACATAGATTAGGAGTGGAGACGACCACTTGCTGGTCCCAGTTGCATGCTTTCTCCATACATGACTTTGAGATTCTGAGTTTCCTACTGGAAAGCTAGACACATGCTCCCCACACGCCTCTTCCCAGATCACCAGGCACTGGCCAAGGGCTCCCCGCCATACCACGAGTGCACGCTGTTTGCCAGATGCAGGGATGCTTGCTCCATCACCACGGAGGCTGACCACGACCTGGGAGCTGCCCCCTCCTAAAAGGCCAGAGCGAAGGGCACTGCGGCGTGTGACCCACCTGCCCCAGCTCTCACAAGACCGCAGGAAGGTGCCCCCCCACCCAAGGTTATTTAACTTGCCAAATTTAAAAAAAAGAAAAAGAAACCTCCCCATCTGGTTTCCTCTGTCAGGCTGCACCTGTGCTTAATGCCATCCGATGCGATTTCAATGTCATTTGGTGAATTACGCTGAAATGAGGACTGGGGTGGAGAGAAGTGAAACTTGAAGAAGAATGTGTCATTGACACACAGGATACTTAACACAAACAACAGATGCGGCCTCAGCAAGCTTGCTCACTTCCTACAGAACAAAAAAAAAGACGCCCATCAAGAGCCCATATCTACTGGACACAAAAGGAAATGCCACCTCCGCTCGGACGGCCCGGCTCAAGGAACGCATGCTGGTTAGGTCTTGCTTCTTAGAAAGACAGAGGGAAAATGCTTCTGTAAGGCTTGGTACCCCTCCCCGCTCCCCCATTTATTTTTCTTTCCCCTGAAAGGGCCTAGCATCATTTTGGGTACTCAGGAGGTCTTGAAACAAATATTTGTTGATCTCTTGTTTCAATTTAAAGGAAAAGTCTCCAGTTTCTTGTAGGGGTAAAATACCACCAGCACAATGAGATGGATGGATAAAAAAATGGGCTCTATCCATACAATGGAACACAACTCAGCAGTAAAAAGGAATGAAGTGCCACAACATGGAAGAATCCTGAAGACATCATGTTGAGTGAAATGAGCCAGACACAATAAGATAAATATTGTATGATCTTACTTACATGAAATACCTAGAATAGGCAAATTCGTGGAGACAGAAAGTAGACATCAGGTTACCAGGGTGGGGAGTGGGGTGGGGAATGGGGAATCACTGCTTAATGGTGCCACAGTTACTGTGATGAAAAGGATTGGGTAACGGATGATGCTAGCACGATGCTATGAATGGACTCACTAGCATTAACTGACACCTGAAAGTGGCCAAACTGGGAACGTCTGAGTTGCACATGTGTTACTACAATAAGAAGTGAAATACAAAAACCACCCCACCAGCACATTTTACAACGGACCCAAGGCAGGTGATGCCTCAAACAGCACAGCCTCTGGGGACAAGTCTTCCTTGAACAAAACCTGCTGGCTGTGATTAAGGATGGGTCGGAGGTCCCTGCTCACTGGACTGGGCAGCCCAGTCACCTCTCAGGAGCAGTGGGACAGCGGAGAGAGCTCCGACGCTGGCTCTGTGCTGCTGAGAGGCTTTGCCACGGGGGGGCAGGGCACAAGTGGGGGGGCCACTCCTGCAACAAAACCTGGTGTCCCCAGTTAGTTTGATTTTTGCCAACTTCCAAAGAAGCTTGTTCCTGGCATGCTCGTTGGTTATTCTTTACCTCTGGGTCAAAACGACTGCTCACCACATCTAAGCCAGTACCCTGTAGATAACTCTGTGAATCTTCATACAAGACTCTGGCTTTCATCGAGATTCATTCAGTTAGCAGACGTCTTCTCACACGCGGCAGCAGGCTCTCCACATTCGGTTCTTTGCTTCGTTCCCCTGTTATTACATGATGAGTCAGCTGGCCAAGCCCCCCACCCCACCCCAGGGAGCTGGCAGAACTCTCAGGGGAAGGGGTCGTGGTGGGGACAAGCGAGTTGGACTCGAGTTGCCCCTCTCCTCTCCAGCTCAGGGTTGATGGCACTGACCGTCCAGCCGCACTGCACATGGACAGTGAGGCCCTGGCGGGATGGAAGCCCACCCCAGGGTGGGTGGGGGGGCCTGGGCCTGGAATCGGGCCACACGATGGTGCCTCTGCAGAAAACAGGCAGCATAAAGTGGAAGCACGAGCCATGCAGTGTCAACAATTTCTAGCATCTTTTTTTTTTTTTAATCATTTCATTTTGCTGCTTGATTGCCATTTTTTTTTTAAACTTTTTATTGTGGTAACATACTCAAATTTTCCCATTTTTACCACTTTTTTTAAAAATTATTTTTATTTTATTTATTTTTTCATTTTAGGAGGTACCAGGGATTGAACCTGGGACCTCGTACATGGGAAGCAGGCGCTACACCTGCTCCCATTTTTACCACTTTTAAGTGTACAGCTCAGTGGCATTAATTGCATCCACAATGCTGTCTCCATCACCACCACCCTTTACCAAAACTTTTCTATCACCGCGAACAGATACTTCGCACCCGTTAAGCAATGGCCCCCCATTCACCCCCTATGGATGTCTATTTTGACAGCATTCATAACAATTAGGTACTTTAAGTCGGTCATTTTTGGTCACCATGTGGCTCAATACCACCCTCTCCATTTATATATTATGTCACAGTTTATAGATGTGCTCTTTTTGCACATTGTTGAAACTGATCTGCACAACAACCCCCTGCCTTTGTGGCCAGGTGGACCAACAGGATGCCTTGTGACAAAGAGGGAAGCCGAGGTTCAGAGTGGTCCCCTGGCAAAGACCTCCGCCCCAGCCTTCTGGTGTTCTGGAATAGGGCCTCCTTGCACAGACACGACCCCCACCACTGGCCCAAGTACCCTTATTATAAATAAATTGTTACAGCTAATGCTGGGGGACCCACTACTTGGCCGGCACTGTTGCAAGCAAACCACAGTATTAATGGCACGGCTCTTTGTTTCTGTTACTAAATTCATTTTAAAATTAGAAAACGGAGGCAGAGAGGTTATAAAGTCAGGAAGCCTGGCGAGTCAGTCTAACAAAGAGAGGCCCTGGGTGTCTTTCACAGACGCAGGGCAAACTGAATTAATTCCAGGTGCCTCCGCGGGCTTCTACTTACGCCATCAACAAATGAGACTTCTTTGTGGAGTAGCTGAAAATAAAACGGGCCCTGCCCCTGCAATCTAGATGCGTCCCCTTTCCCGTTACCCCGCGGTACTGTGCTTTGCAGCACAGGTTGTTCCTGACGACGCTGAGGTCCACCTGTTTGCACCTGTCACCTGCAGGGAGTGGAGGGGCTGTGCTCACCTCTGCTCCCCAGGCACGGGGCAGTGAGTGAATCACTCCGAGCAAAATAGACCCTCAGATCTCTACTGAGTGAGCACACACACTGGCTCCTCAGTGCCGCGGAAGTCTAAACAACTTTCTGGAAAAAAAATAGCAAAGTCAAGCCCAGAAGACCTGGCCAGGTAAAGGACAAGCAAAACGGAACACACAATGGGCTCTGCTGCCCACCTGCGCTGGGGGTGGCGGTGGCAGGGTCACGGCGGGAAGGGCCGTCCTCACCTATACAAACACTGCAGTTGGCAGAACTGGGGGCTGGGGGCAGCCAGCTAAGCCATCTCCTGCCTGATGGGGACCTGCAGGGGGTGGGCGGTGTCCCAAGGCCTGAGTGGGGCTGGGGGTCCACAGGCCTGGCTCCAGGATAGGACCAAGACAGGCTTCGAATGTTTGGTTTTTTTTAATTTCAGGAATGCAATAATTATTTATTGTTAGGAAATCCACCAAGTCCAAGACAAAAATCAAAATTAAATCATAAATGCCGAAAAGACATTTGATATCATTTAATATCCATTACTCACGAATGATTTTAAATGACTAAAACCCAGATCGGTCTTTTCTTCCCTTTCAGATACGCAAAAATCCCCTTTCAGATTAAGAAAACAACTCTGAAGATGATAATGCTTGAAACGGAGTATGATTGCAATCAAACACGACATTTCTGGAGAAAATGCAGTAGTAGCCCAAGTGTGAGTGATGATGCAAGATAAAGCCCTAGAAAAAGCACTCTCCTTAATTCAAAACACATCTTTTGAGAAGAAATCAATTTCCGTGAAAAACTACAAGCAGTGCAAGCAGCAAATGGGGCTGTACCCTAAAAGTCCAGCCGGACTCAGCTAGTCTGGACACTCTGTGTCCGTAAGGAGCAGCGTAGGGCAATCCTGAGCCCTGGGTCGTTGGAGCTGAGAACAAGCAGACAGGAGAAAAGGAGCCTCTCTCGTCCCACATCCGACCAAAGGAAGCGTTGCAGAAGGCAGGATACCTTGTTTGCACCTCCACCTCCTGCCCCATAAAATCTGCCCTGGGGTCCCCAAAGGCTCCCTGTTCCACTGCACCCTTCCTTCCCACTTGCTCATCTGTTTCCTTAGTATGGAGGCTCGGGGGCAGGGGGGCATTAGGACATTAAGCGGCTAGCACTGCACTACGTCAGGTGAAAATGAGTCAGAAAAATATACATGCCTACTTGGGTAACTGCTGATTGCCCTCCAGGGCGGGGTGGATTCTGGGGGTCTCTGGTCCGCTGAGCTGGGTGATGGGTATGAGCAGATGCAAGGAAAGAGAAAGCTAAAAACCTCTCTGTTGGGGCGGGCAGAAGAAGGGAGAAGGTGAAGGAATGAGCCAACATTATGGGCCTAAGGCAGGTGCCTGAGGAGGTGGGAAAGGCACAAGCAGGCAGGGGGCCAGAGCTGCCGGGGGACAGGCGAGGAAAGGCTGGGAAGAGGGGCTCGGGCAGCAGGATGGAGATGGCCTGGGTGCCCCCTCCCCCCCATGGCTGTGACCCGAATGGATCTCGCAACTGCAAGGATTTTGAGAAAGGTCATGGCATGAGCTGGATTGTCTAGTATCTGCCCGCAAAGCAAGTAGAAGCTGGTCACTGCTTTCCACGGTTTCTTCCCTTTTATCTCTGAGCACTAGGACTTTTCACCCTGTCCCACCCTCTCCATCAGCACTCCCCCCACCCCACCCCCAGAGGAATCCCCAGCAACAGCCGGGCAGGGCTGGCTGGGTGGGGGCTGTGCCTGCCCTTTCATTTTAATTGTCCTTTGTAGCTTGGAGACTGCTTTTAATTTAGTTACCTAAATATATTTGCCACATACTTGGAGGAAAATCACCACTGCTTTTGAAAATATGTTCCACGGGGTCAAAACCTTCCCCGATGACCACTTCCAGTTTTACCCCCACTCTTCTCTGCACTGTGTACTCCAGGGAGTCAGCATTTGCACACAAGACCCTTCTCATAACTTACAAGGCCGGACATGACATCTTCGGGAATGTTGTGAGCTGGCTGTTAAAGCCATCGTTAAAAATTAAGTTATATAAATCTGTAGCAGTTTCGTATTATTGATGAATTCCAAAAAGAAATATTGGATTATGTTTATAAACTGGTCTTTTCCTCTGGGCGTATTAAAGGGTATTGGATTCAGAGGCTTTACTTTTACTTGATTAAATAATGATTAAGGCTTTGACTGGGTCACGTCAGTAGGAGGTTGAGTCCCTGCCTCCTTGGTGGGCAGGACTCACAGAGAAACTGCACTGCAGAGAAGGAAGCTTGGAGTTTTTGAGCTGGAGCCCTGGGAAGTAAGTACACAGAGAAGCTCGGTGATGAGGAAAGAGAAAAGGCCCCGGGAAGAGAAACAAGCCATTCACCTGAGAGTCTACAGCTGGCCTTGTGGAGAGAACAGAGCAGCTGAGCCCAGAGAGAAGCAAGCCCCCGGAAGAGAGGAACCTGGGAAGCCTGAACCCTCACAGACGTCGGCAGCCATTTTGCTCCAACACGCGGTAACAGACTTTGGTGAGGGAAGAAACTTACGCTTTATGGCCTGGTAACTGTAAGCTTCTACCCCAAATAAATACCCTTTATAAAAGCCAACAGATTTCTGGTATTTTCCTTCAGCATCCCTTTTGGCTGACTGATAAAAAATCTAAAATTAAATTATATTGAAATAATTTAAGTAATATATTTACTACATTAAAAACAAAGATACAAATATTCAAAACTCATCACTTAAAGCTTTTACTGTACTTTACCGTTATCTAAGCTCTTGAGGTTACTGACCTCTATGTTATCCGTGTGGTAGAAATATGATATTAACGGTGGGATAGAGCACATCTCTTCCCAGGCCATCATGGGGTATTTACACCACAGGAATCGGCAAATGCCACAAATCAGGACTGGCTTTGTTTTCTTTCCGTTTAGGTGTAAGAAAGTAATGGAGAACATGTTAATCAGGCAGTTTGAAGGTAAAAGTGTGCTGTATCTGTAAGCATTACATTGCACAAATAAAACTTTTGTTTTAGTAGAGGAAATATTCTTCCAGCATTCAAAAACTATTATTCAACTCCAAAGTGGAGGAGTTGCTCACATCACTGATGACCGAGTGACGTTTACAACATACATCTTCTTTATTCCATTTTTATCTTACTTGTTGATGTAAAAGATAAACAATATTCATGTCAAAACCACATTCATTTTTCCATGCTCATGGATTGGAAGACTAAATATTGTGAATTTGACCCAAAACGATTTACAGACTCAATGTAACCCCAGTCAAAATTCCAACAGCCTTCTTTGCAGAAATGGAAAAGTCAGTCATCATTTTGTTTGGAAGGTTAAAAGTCTTCTCATGGCCAAAACCATCTTGAAAAAGAACAAAGTTGGAAGACTCACACCTCCTAACTTTATAACTTATTACAAAGCTACAGTGGTCAAAACAACGTGGTTCTGGCACAATGATTGATATATAGACCAATGGAGTCTAACTAATGTTCAGAAATAGACCCTCACATCTATGACCATTTGATTTTTGAAAAGATGCCAAGTCCACTCAACTGGGAAAGAACAGTCTCTTCAACAAATGATGTAGGGAGAACTGGATATCCATATGTAAAAGAATGAAGGAGGATCCCTACCTCACACCATATACAAAAATCAACTCAAAGGGAAGTGGATGTGGCTCAAGTGATTGAGCTCCCGCCTACCACATGGGAGGTCCCAGGTTCAGTTCCTAGTGCCTCCTATAGAAGATAAGCAAAACAGAGAGCTGGCACGGTGGGCAGGCATGGTGAGCTGACACAACAAGATGAAGTAACAAGGAGACACAAAGAGGAAAGACAATGAGAGACACAACAAAGCAGGAAGTTGAGTTGGCTCAAGCAATTGAGTACCTCTCTCCCACATGGGAGGTCCCAGGTTTGGTTCCCAGTGCCTCTTAAAGAGAAGACACAGAGAGCACACAGCGAGCACAAACAATGAGGGCGGGGGTGGTGGTGAATAAATTAAAAATAAATCTTAAAAAAAAAATCAACTCAAAGTGGATCAGAGACCTAAATATAAGAAC